>VUQS01004004.1:5746-42739 GCA_015108495.1 Heterochromis multidens
TTGAAGGGTTTTATACAATATGTGTGATATGACTGTCACGTGTAAGCTGATACAAAAATGAGAGCGTCTGACTGGTAGGGTGTGTTGGTCAGCTGTTAATGATGCTGTCATCTCAGGGAGGCTCCTTTCTCAGGAGAAAAGCTGACTCATGGGCTAACTGGCTGGCCTACTTTTACTGGGACTGGAAACTGGATCAGTGCATGAAACACACACAAACAGGCACATCCACAAGGGCCCAGTAACTCTGCAGTATTTTGCGCTTACACATCCAAATCTTGGTCAGGTGCAAACAGGAAAATGGTAATTAGTCTGCTTTTTTGTAATGCCTTTTACCCTTAACACTTGTAAAAAGTGCTTCACCCTTACTCATGAGTGTTAGCAGAGCTGTCATGCAAGGTGTTAGCCTGTCAATCATAGTAATTTGGTGTTTAGTGTCTTAGTCAAGGACACTTCTGCATGTGGAGAGGCACAGGGATTAACAGTCCTGATATTACACTTTTGATCTTGGTCTGTTTTTTGATCAGCATGTTGCAAAGACAACTAAGCTCAGGTTCAGTCAATCACCAGACTTGAAATTACTTTCTTTATTTATTCTTTGAATTAATTATTGGTTTATTGCTTTGTTTATTCAGTTCAGGTCAGACTCCCAAAAGACCAGCAGCTAAATACAAAACTAACAAAACAAGCTGAGAAAACAGATAATGATGCATCTGCTCAACGGAGGGCTAGAGACTGTTTTCAGCTTTCAAAACTAATCCTGTAATATGATCACCAGTTTTATATTTAGGCCCTAAAGGGCAATTCAGGCTTACCTACATTATTTATTTTTCTCTTCATGCAATCCTGAAGTCCAATTCTGGAACAAAACTAAAAACAATAAAGGTTTCAATATCCCAGCCTCCCTCACATTGTGGTTTATGTATTAAGGCCTGATATTTAAAGCCACACATGAGGAAATTTATTTGATTTAAGTGCTAAATGAATGGTTTAAAATTTTTATGGAAATACAATGATCTTCAGTTTGCAAATAAGATGTGATTTTTTATCTGACACCAAATAATACTGGGGACATAGTCATTGATATCAGCACTGGTTATCAATGCTTTTTAGTGTTACTGTGAAGGAAGCTAATTTACTATAATTTATGTACGGAAGAAAAAGTTACCAAGAATTGTTAGGTGAAAGCGTGACCTGCATGCTTTTGAGAGTACTACTGTGTACTTATTTTATTATTTCATTTTAAGGTTTTAATTGTAATTGTGTAAATAAATAGGGTGTCATGCACACAAAAGCACTTGGGATGCAAATATGACAACTCTGGGATGAGTGTTCATATGCCCAGGCCATGATGTTAGCCATACGAACACTCCACTATTGATACTCAAAAGTACTACAGTTGTGGTGCTGGAGGTTTCTTCCTGTTAAAAGGGAGGTTTTCCTTCCCACTGTTGCTAAGTGCTTGCTCACAGGGGATCGTCTGACTGTTGGGGTTTTCTCTTTTCTCTGTATTGTAGTAGGGTCTTTACCTTGCAATAAAAAGCGCCTTGAGGCGACTTCTGTTGTGATTTGGCGCTATATAAATAAAATTGAATTGAATTGAATTGAATTGTGTGAAAAAGAACATTTTCACAGAATTCTCTACAATCCTGTGAAAGACTAAGTATACTCATAATTCAAAAGCTTGTAGAACCACCTTCAGCAGCAATAACTAAAAGTAATTGTTTTGTGTATGACTTTCAGTCTCTTATATCATTGTAGAAGAATTGTGGCCCACTCTTCTTTAAAATGTCGCCTCAGTTCACAGCTCTCTTAAGGTCCTAACACTGTATTTCACTCAGGTTGAGGTCTGGACTTTGACTGGGCCATTGCAGCACTTTGATTCTTCTCTTTTTCAGCCATTCTGTTGTAAATTTGCTGTTGTGCTTGGGATCATTGTCCCGATGCATGACCAATTTTGGCAAAGCTTTAGCTGTCAAACAGATGGCCTCACATTTGACTCTAGAATACTTTGGTATACAAAGGAGCTCATGATCAACTCAGTGACTGCAAGATGCCCAGGTCCTGTAACTGCAAAACAAACCCGAATCATCACTCCTCCACTACCGTGTTTGACAGTTGGTATGAGGTGTTCATGCTGTGTTTGATTTTCTCCAAACGTGGTGCTGTGCATTATGAGCAAACATCTTTACTTTGGTCTTATCTATTCAAAGGACATTGTTCCAGAAGTCTTGTGGTTTGTTCAGATGCAACTCTGTGAACTTAAGCTGTGCTGCCATGTTCTTTTTAGAGAGAAGAGGATTTCTTGCAAGACTCGGTCAGTCTTTTTGGAATTGGACTGTTATGAACTTTAACATTTAATATGCTAACGGAGTCCTATAGAGTCTGAGATGTAGCTCTTGGGATTTTTGCAGTTTCTCTGAGCATTGCACAGTCTGACTATCAGTTAATCAAGTGCATTTGATCAGCAGCACCTGGTTGCAATTTACCCTCTTAATTTCTTTGGAAGCAGCAAGGCTGTACTAAGTTTTTCACAGGACTGCATGTCTAACAGTGCCATGAAACTTTTTTCACATGTTCTTTTGGTAGTATCAACACTTTGAGGAGTAAGCCCACCACACCACACCCCCCTTTGCAGGTTTGTTTACTTGGTCAAAATGAAATTAAAATAAATTAAAATCCTGCCCCCTACTTCTAGGGAAAAGATCTTTTCTTGCACATGAAATGAACTCTGCTCTTCACAACTAAGAAACAAAGGTTTTTCTCCATTTAGTACTGAATTCATATTTAAGTGCAAACCTAAATTGTGTGACTACTTACTGCACTATCCTTATATGTTTTACATAATAAAAAAATCATTCCTTAGAAACTACATTTAACCTGTTACATGCTGCTAAACTAAATAATATTTCATTTGACATGAAGTATTGCGGTGCTTTTCAAGTCTCTATACCATCTTTCTTGTTTTTATTTTTATTTTCAGACAAAGGCACTTTGATAGAACAATTTTTTGGCATCGGCACCTAGCAGCAGGCTGCAGTTTTGTTTCCGCTCTTGTTTTTTCAGATGTATATTGTAATAATAATGCACTATTGTCACAAAATCCCACAGCCCACCTGGACTTGCCTCATGGCAAACAGTTTGGGAATCACTGTAGCATTGTATAATTACTGATGAAATCACCACAATCAACTAAAGCAACATAGATTTACAGCACAGAATTAGATAAACACAATGAAAAGAATAGTCTGGAAAAATACGGGTCAATGAGATGTTATAAATACAGGTTATTTATTATTTTCCTTATGAAGTAAACCAGTTTGAATCAATAAGTGTGAGTGCTTTGCTCAGTGTCATATCTCAGCCCTGTGAAAGACCTCAGTTTCTCTGCAGTAAACTGATTAAGGCGGGTGCCTGGGAATATTGCAGAAGGGAGTATTTCCATTGTCAATATAACTCAGCAATTTAGAAGAGAAACACATAAACTTTCACCAGATATGATAAATTCTGTGTCACGCTGGGAAAGGGACCCTTTCAAACAAACAGATGGTCTTGTGGTGTGGGAGAGCCCATAGAAACAACCATGCAACACACTCTAGGTTGATTCATGGCTGGAGAACTGCTGATTTAGTACTTAAAAATGTGATATTCTGAAAATGCTGCTTACACCCCTTGTTGCAAAAACATCCACACACACACACACACACACACACTTTAAGCTCTTGGTTTGGCGCATTATTTTCCTTTTCGTGCATGCTGTAATTATCAACATAAATTGTACAGCGGCTGTGAGATGACCACTTTTTTCACATGACAAGTTGAACCCACACTACTCACTTTGTACCTCACCACCCATGACAGCAAACAGAAATGCACAGCTGCACACAAAAACTAGCACACGCTCATCAGGTGTCTGAGATAATGAGGCTCTCTCAATTCTGCAGCAGGTGAGCTTGCCTTAGGTGATCAGGGATGGAAAAGATTAGTGGAAGATAAGAGGATTGAAAAAAGGGAATAAAGGAATGCAAGAATAAGAAGACAAATATGAGAAGGATTAACAAAGCCAATAAATAGACAGATGTAAGTCACTACATGTGAAACAAACATGGGTGATTTATGAGACTATGTCAGAGGATTCTTCAGAGCAGAAAACAATAATGATTAGACAATCTAAATGAATGGAAGGAAGATGGATGTGGACAGTTGGCAGAATAGATGCTGGACTTGAAATTGATATTGTTATGACTTATATCTGTTCATTTATCCATGGCAAAAAAAAAAAAAAAAAAAATCTAAGAATTAAATTGTGCTGTATCTTTACAAATGGATTTCCTACAGCACTGGGTGCCAGTATGGCTCACCAGGTTGAGCCAGTGACCCATATGCTATAGGGCTGTTGTGGGGGATTGCGTATGCCCTGGGCTATTTGCTGCATGTCTTCCCTCTGCTGTCTCTCGCAGCTTTCCTGTCCACTCTCAACTGTCCTGTCATAATAAAGGCTAAAAAGCTCCCCAAAAAAACCCAAATTTACAACACTGATTTATGAGAGTGTTTGTTCATGAAAGACACTGCTGACAGAGACAGTCAAACACTGCTTGTCTGAACACTTAGACCACTGGAATTCATTATACTGCTAGTGCTATCCCATCAAACAGATGTAGAGAAAGGGGAATTAGACTATGAGACATAAACAAGACAAAATAGGACTGGAAGGCAAACTTGGGGCAAAGGGCAGAGGCAGAAAATATAGAGCTGAGAACTGAAGGTGGGTGAGGATTAAGTGAAAGGATAGAAAAGTGGAGAAGCAGGAAGAGATAGGGGGAGGAAGGAGGGGATGGAGAAACATCTGTTTTGCGTCAGAGGCAGGTTACAGGCTGATAGTGGGCCTTCAAGAGATTGAATGAGACTGAATAGAGAGACAATTATAGGGGCGAAAAACAGGGCAGACGAAAGACGAAAAAGTGCAAGGAGTGTGGAAAACATTACACAGACAGAAGTTTCTAATTGGAAGAGACAGACATTATCATAAGCTGCAGAACTCTAAGGGCATGTCTTATCCTGTGTGGGTAAGGGTGTATCGGAACTGTGAGTGTAGGTGCCTGTGGATGTGTGTTGTTATATGTATGAGCCAGACCTGAATATTGTTGTATCTCATTAGGGAGGATATTTTTGCACCAGCTATGTTTTATGTTTTCGTATGTGTGTGTGTGTGTGTGTGTGTGCTGAGGAAGAGAGAGACTGAGAGAGAGACTAAAAGACTCAGAGATAAGAACAGACAGATAAGAGAAAATCTAAAAAAGGAATATCTATGAGGAGAAGAAACCATAATAAAAGATGAAAGAGAAATCTCTGTGTGGGAGCAATAAAAGACACTGTGACACACAGAGGACTGGTTAGTATCAGGAAGCCATAATAATACACAGCCCTAGGGAGGCAGGGGGGCTTGTATCACAGCAGTTTTACTGTACCATTTGCCCGGTGCCCTATAGAAACCTTCAAACTCCAGTCTTGTCTTTTACAATTCCTTAGACAAACACCAGACCAGGGAAAAGGGTAAGAAAAAAAAAAAAAACCTTGAAGTGTCAAAAAATATTTTTGAAAGGTTCTCTCTGGGTAAAAACTTTTTTTCAAGGTTGCAGCTAACTATTCTTCACATTACTATTTAGTTCAGGACACTTCTTTAGAGAGCTGTATCTTTTATAAAGACAGCCAGGTATCTTTATATTAAACATGGCAAACTCTTGTTCCATTATGCCCTCCATAATTTGACTTAATATCATTTTGTGAAAGCTCAACAGTACCGTTTTATTTTTCAACTAAAGTGTGTCAGTGAAGCTGTGAAAATTAGGTTTCTTAAAATCACAATAAGGACTGAGGAACTCTGGCACAGGCCCAGACACAGTAATTATGCACTTTTCTACTGAAAGACAAGAAAGGAGGTCTTTCTAATGTAATCTCTTCTTTTGGGATGTAAGTCAGGGTGAGAGGCAGAACAGAGGGAGAAAAGAGAAAGAGTCAGAGGATAGAAAGACAGGCAGTGCCATTTCAGACTCACAATAAAGGCTGGATAATATCAATCCCCAGTTATGGTGATGTCTTCTTATTCCCTAGTCTGTGTCACAGCCTACGTTTCTATTAAAGTCACTGAAGTAATTCTCCTCTCTGCACAATGACTTACAGAGAGAGCTTTAGATATACTAAATATACCTTCTTTCCCTTGTGTCTGTCTTAGCTTAAATGTTGCAATACTTTACTGAACTGACAGACTCTTCTGCACTGCAGAAAAGCAGTGACTTATACATCTTATGGAACATATAATATAATAAAAGCTGCTTGTAAGTGTTTGCAGCTGAAGCAGAGTATGATTTGCAGGGCAGTGGATGTCTGCACAGAAAATACAAGCAGGCAATTCTGTTTTTTATGAACTTGATTAAAAATATAGATTAAGTCCTTGTGTTTGCATTTATGTATGTAATCAGTATATGAGTGCAATATGATATGAAGAGAACCAGCCAGGATCCTTGCATAATCATTTCCTATACTCCGTTTAATCTGTGATCTCTTCTGGGGTTATATATGTTCCCTCTGTGTTTAATGGCAGTAATGACTGTATATTGCTTGTATTATAGAAAGCCAAATCAATGTACCCTTATCTTTCTATATGAAATAATTTTCTGATTGTGAAAATATAAAATAAAAAGCAATAAATACACAGAAATTTAAATAGCAAAGCATGCCAAAACTGCAGAGCTGCGTATTAATGGGAACAGTCTATTTTTCAAGCTTCTGTGCATATTTAGCAAAACTTCAGCCAAAAGGTCCTTGACTAAACATCTATAGCTAACTTTTTAATACATTTTGCATTCAGTGGTTTTAGGGCCATCACTCCTGCTGTCTACACAGACTGTGTAATGTTTGTCTCCCTTAATCATGATAAAGTATATTTTCTTCTTGTTTACATGCATAGCTGTTTCTGTGTTGAGCTGTGAGTGCTGCCAAAATGAAAATCACCTAGACTCACAGTCATGCCTGCATACATCCTGTGTAGACCAGACCAGACTTCTAAAGGGGGGATTTATGGTATTGTGTTTCTATTTGTGTAGGTATTTGCCTATGCAGTCCTACTCAGATGTGCTTGTTTGCAGCCCTCCAAAAACCAACAGCGTGTAGCTCAGTGTGGATAATGCTGTGCATTGGTGGAATGCGGATTGGTAAAAAAGTTTGCCACAGGGAGAAGCATAAAAAATATCAAAGACCAAAGAAAATGAAAATGAAAAACAGCATGAAGAGCGCAGGGAGTGGCTGCAGTAGATACTTTTCATTGTTTTTAGCTCTTTTGGCTGGCTGAAGGACCAACAACAGCACAAGAAGGAGCAGCCCACAGACTGGTTGTTTGTGACACTGCTTCCTGCTGCCAATAAACAGCTACAACAGGTAAACAACGGTCTGCAAAGCTTGGTGTAGGCTCTGCATATGACCAGCGCACAGCTATGTCTGAGCCAGCACATGCTGCACAGTGTAGACATTGGCGACTTCCTCACAGTACTTATAGTGAGTTTGCAATTTTGTCGTGCTTTGCTAAATGTATAGTGAATATAACTATATTCTATATACTTGACTCATGGTGTCCAACCAATGATGCATTGTGATGAAGAAGAAATGGCAGCCTGACAAGCAGGAAAAAGAACAGTCTATCACAACATTAACTACCACAAAGTAATCATGAGTTTATTTATTTGGAAAAATATTCTTATAGAGTTAGCACCAAAATGTGCGTTTGTAATTACTTTATATTGAGCCAACATTCATCTTTCACATTTTAATTAAGTTACAGTAATGATATTATTAATAGTGCAGAAATAATAAGTTGAATAAAATTCATTCATTTTTGTCACAAGCCCAATTTATAGTCCTCTGCCTCGAGAGCACAGAGTATTGAATGAGTGAATAATTTCAGACACGTGTGCCTATTTTACGCACATCAGTGCTCTATGATAAATGTTAGCACAAGCATGCTAACATTCTCACAGCTAGCATTTGGAATAAAAAGAAAAGCAGAGGCAGACAGGAATATCACCAGTTTTGCAGGTAAAATTAGAAAAACATTTTGACCAGGTGGTGGTGCCAGAGTAAGAGTTAGAAGGACTTCTGAGAATCAATAAAGCAGGAATGTAAGAATGTGAGCAGAACATGAAAGCCTAAACCAGATTTTTATGGCACATCCAATAGCAACTTTTCACTAAAAACAGAGATGATTGCCTTGTGGTGGAACTAAAAGGAAAGTCGGGGCTTCAAAATTCCATGACAATCATCAAACGCTATGCTTTTTGAGATATTTTAATCTGTATCAAAATGGTGGACTCAGACTGATAAAGCGTTATATCCCCACAGCCACGCTACCGTAATGACTCAGAATAAGGACTGAAATGCACGACTCCAGAGACAAGGCATGGTTCAAAGTCTTTACTGAGGTAAGAAGGTTAGCTACATGGGTAGAAGTAAAGTAAACAGAGCAAATAGAGAAGGCTGAGGCAAAACCAGGTACCTGAGCTAGAGTAACAATACTAGGAAACTATGAGAAGACTGCTGGAACACTACAACTACAATAGATAATCTAGTAGAAATCTAAGGCAGCATACACTGCTTAAATACACAAGGAGACAATTAGACACAGGTGAAACACATTAGGGCAGAGCAGGTAATCATACAGGAACGATATAGGTGCAGGCAGAAGGCAGAAATAGAACAAGAGACAAACAATCATACACAGAAAAAAAACAATGAAAAAATATGCAATGACAGGGAAAAAAAAACTGAACATAACTTATGTAGACAGCTTAAAGCTTTCACAATAATAACAAGAAAGAACCCTACATTAGATCTACAAACCACACTGTTGTTCATATTAGAGTGAAAATTAAAAATATCATTAAATCACTGTGTCTGCACACAAGGTCATGTGTGTATGCCTAAATCTGTTCATGCATAAATATGACTTTCAGTGTGCATGTGCGGCAGTATGCAGTACACTAATGTGAATAATAATCTAGTGCATGCTAAATCATGGTTTATGTGTGTGCATGTTAAACTGTGATTGTGTGCTTAAGGAGACTAATCATGTATGTATATGTGTCTGTCTGTGTATGCGTGTCTGGGTGGCTACAGGGAATGCCACGAGAGATTCAACAGGAGAGGTTGGTGAGTCAGCAAACCTGAGGGTTTCTGACTCACAAGCCGACGACTGGTGGGTGGTGTCTGTGTAAGTGTGATGTTTATGCATGGGTGCGCAATCAGAGTGATGTGTGCGAAAAACCCACATGTTCGTGTCCAACATGAGATCATGTGAAAGGGCAAGGGATGAGGTTGATGATTACAAGTGAGTGGATGTGTTAAATAACCGTCAAAATGTTTCATCTTTCTCACTCTGTCCACGTTATGTATCGAGACTGACTGCAGTTATATAAATATAAATTTTAAATAATTTCATTTTTATCTGATGAGACCCATATGTCCCCTACAAAGATTCAGTTCATGATTATGATTTGCTGCCAAAACATAATCATGAGCTAAAACCTTTCATGAATTCAAACTAAATAGGTTACCCTAACCCAAACTACAGGAAATTAGTGTGATGCTACAAATAAGATTATCATGCCATGACAAGATGCTTTTGCAGATCATCCTAAAAAGTTGCTTTTTGTAGATTAGCATACCTCTCTTAGAACATCACATGCTCATAGCCAAGGGAGATTAAGGACAGATGACACAGGGTAAAAGAAAGTATGGAAAATAAGGAAGAATCCACTTAAGAAATAAACTAACAAATGAATGAGGAGGGAAAAAAAGAAAACAGGATGCACAGTTAAAGAGAAGAAGAGGGATGGAAAGGGGATAAAAGCAGCAGGACCTAGAAAGACAAAGGAGGAGGAAAACAGGGGAGACGAAATATCTCCTGAAGCAATTTCTTCATATTTAGACAGACAGACAAACAAAGGAGTCAGCCTGCCAACTCTGCTTACCAGACTGATTCAGATTCACTGTCTGCTGCCGACTTCAATATGCTGCACAGATCAAGTGTTCCTAAACATTTCAAGTTGGGAAAATTCAAAACATATACCACTGCCGTAGGATCTGCTTTTGTAACCTTGTCATCTGGATGATGAGCTGAATCTACCCTTTGACCTGTGACAGTTGTGTCCTAAAAAATGTAACCCTGATCCTGAAATAAGGCAGAATACACCACTGATAACAAGACAATGTGTTATTTTTGACAGGTTATTGTAATGCATATTTTGATGTAAACATTGTAGTAAGCAGATTACACTTGTTGTTATGACAAGAAGTATAATCTGCTTACAAGCCAATAAATATTGTTGTATGGTCACTGCATTGCAATTCTTTTCAGACTGAGAGCTTAAAACAAAGAAAGAAATCAATTGATTCATATTCATTAGATTTACTGGAGGTACTTTACTTGCAATCTGGAAACCCTCTGGCTAGTGTGCTCACTAACTCTCATGGGCAGCAGCCAATTTTTTAGGTCTCCAGATATCCAGGTCAATATTTCCTCTTCCGATTGTTTGTCATTGTTTACAAATGCAGATAAACCGAAAAGAGTGTTTACTTGTATGCAATTAATGCCGGTAGAAACAGGAAGTGAGCCAAAGGCTGTTATCTGCTCTAGGTTTTGGAAATGATCAATTTTCAGTGATGGAGTAGCTGTTTTTTTAAAATATTTTTTTCTGTTTGTTGGCAGCCTCAAGTTGATCATGTTTTTATGGAATCTAATATTTGAATAAATTGATCAGGTAAATGGTAAGCATTATCCCATTAAACCAATGAAAAAAGTGTGCTTGCATCTGTCAGTGAGATTTGTTTGAAAGATCAGAGGAAGCGGCAACAGAAGAACAGAACAGGTAAGGTGTTTAATTTTTGCATCTAAATTCATATTTTGTTTTGACACTTTATAATTTGCTACATATTTGATGGAATCAATGTTGGTAATCTGCTAAATGCAGTGTCATTACAAATAAAGCTTATGTTCAGATCTGGTACCCATGAATTCTGGCAAGATATCTGAAGAGTTATCTTAGATCATGTTATTTATGTATTTGTAGCTTTGAGCTTATCTTGGATTTTTTGTTTCTTAAGGAATCTTATTGTTTATTTTTGTAAACTTTATTTATATGAATTCATGAAAAAAAGCAAATGCTAAGACAGTAACTTCAAATCAGCAGTTCTATCAGACATCTTCTGTGCTTAAACAATGAATGTACTTTGTTTTTATGATAAACATTAAAATGGATTTTTAGCATTTATAGCCACAAATGTATCAGGTTAAAAAGCAGATTAAAGTTGTTTTACAGATGACCCTCCACTGTCTTTTCTCTGCAGGTTCTTGCTATAACTATTGGTATACGGCAAATGGCATCACTAATAACAGTCAACATGAGCTGATGATTTAGAATGATATTTTTCTACAGCTCTTTTTACTTTCTTTTGTATTCTAACTTTTGTCAATTTTTGTCAAGGACACAATAAAAAGGGGGCTTTAGTTTTACAGCTACAGCACCTCAGTTGTTCCCATATTTCCCATACTAGTAGAGGCCCATACTACAGTATTGTTTGGCCTGTTTGTGCTGTTGGCCATGAAATGAAAATGATACAGTGTTTTTTTTTTTTATCATGTGCAAAATATGATACAGTCCTTTGTAAAATGATACAATGTTTTGCACTTGCAAGGTATTGTAGGAGCATAGATGCAAAAGCACACAATGTTAACCTGTTGGTAGGTAGTTGCCAGGCAACCTGATGGCGTCATAATATATAATGCTTAATTTTGTGCTTATAAATTAGATTTATTGTTGTGAAATGAAATTGATACAATGCTTTTATAAGTTTTATAAGTTTATAAATGCTAAAACCAGGCAATTTTGAAGTCATATGAAGTCATAATGTGTGCCAAGTTTGGTTGCTCAGTTCCTGTGTAAGAGGAGTTGTTGGCAAAGGAACAAACACACAGAGAGATATTTTGTCTATTATAGTAAGATTAGAAATCTAATAAAATAAAATAGATGTATGAAATGTATTTAAACATTCTTTTGAACAGTTCAAAATAAGCTCTAGAGTCTGTAACAAATATAAAAAGACTTTACTCTGTTTAATGTTAAAACGATATGAAGAGTTTAATTTGCAGAAAAAAATCAGATCACTCAATGTTTAAGGCACCTGCTAAGGAATGAGTTTAGACATCTTAGATTATATGATCAGATTCTCTACTTACATATTCATTCACAATACATTTTTTCTCTCATGCTCCAGAACTTGTTCTGAGCCAAGCTATAGTACAGTATGAAGGCTTGGCATGTTTACATTCTGGGATCCTAAGTAAGCCATATTTGTTTATATTTTAATTAGGTGGAATGAGCTTGAGTGGAAATTTCCTTTGATTAGATGTTTGTAACTGATTTATTGCACATGTATTTATGATGAAGAATAGCCTTGATTTTATTATTTTCAAATAAAACAGCTTTGTTGAACACTGAGTAATCCCTGGTATAATAGGGATGTATATGAAATGATTGACTCACAAAAGCAGCTGCTTTGACAGCAGTAAAGATCATCCAATGAAAGGAAACTTTTCATGTTTGCTCTGTAGAGGTTGCTTTGAGATGAGATTTAATCAAAGTTTGAGCAAACATTTTTATCCTCTGTTTTTTAGAGATTTGATTGACATTCATAGTGATTGAAAAATATGTTTACATCTAAGATTACTGTGTATTAAAGTGTTTAGCATTACATAACTTTGAAGGGCAATCCAGCATCAAATCTAACCTCTTCTGGCTTCACCTCAGTAACATTGTGAAGTTGGCGTTTTAATTTGTTGTCAGTGGTTAAATCTCCTGTGTTGACATCACCGGCTGCAGCAAGTTCACTATGACATTAATGAATGTGTGAGTCCATACAGAGCAGTTTAGTACCACTGAAACACTTCAGTGCATGTGCACACTATCCAGGTACTCATAGTGCACTGCATGTAGCTGTACCTGTCAGTGTGAACACATCTATGCACAAAAAAAAAGCAAGTGTAAGTAAAAAAGTATGCAGTCTGAAGGATTGCAGGTTTTCTACCAGATAAATTACTTGTAAGATATAGCAAAACACCGGTGTGTAGCATATGAACATTCAATTACATGGATGATAGCATTTCATACTAACCTGGCTTAGGGATCAGACAACTGGAAAACACAGAAATAGGGGTCTTTTAATGTCAGTGTGGAAATGCAAATAAATGCTCTGGAGAGAGTATTTTATGGTATTTGTAGTACTGACTGTTGCTTTCTCTTTGTCAGAGGATCCACCAGTCACCACAACAGCAATTTAACGAGTGTGCACCATTGCATCACTGCACCATGATGGATGGTTTGACAGATGATGACAGATAACAGAGACACCACCCTTTTTGTCACCCAATTATTGGGTTTAAATTTCTTCATTTTAGGAGAAATTTAAATTGTAACTGTCAACACAACTGTATCCTGTAACTTTAATACAGATGAGGTCAGTTAACATTGTTGCTGTTAACACAGCATGGACAGAAATGTGTCATTCATATTAACAGATGAAGAATGTGTTGGTCCAAGATGAAGGACATGCTTGAATAAAGCTAATACAATTCCAACTAAATTCATGGATAGCAATGAATTTTTATTTTATTTTTCTGGCTCAGTATCGTCTAACTGAACAGTGAATCTTAAGGTCCCACCCTGGCAGTTGCTCAGTGAAGCTCACTGCTATTAAACTAGCTTGCAAGGAACTCTACACGGAGTCCAGAGAGTGTTCCCTTTCTCTGGAGCTACATACATCTCTGCAGCAGCTCTTGAAATGCACACACATTTTCTTTTGCTGTCTTTTATCTCTGTCTCTGCTACGCAATTCATAGCAATTATTTATTTCTTTTTCTCTCTCTTTGACTTTAACATTCCTTTTCCTTTGGGCAAAGTAGCAGTTCACTGATCAATTCAGTCAGAGCACAACAGCAATGATGATTGTGGCAGATGTGAAAAGGTAGTGGTGTGTGGGTGCAAAAAAACACACCTTCTGTGAATTCTAAGATTTCACCTATCAGAACATATAAAAAATGTATCTAGTCCTTACCAGGTCTTACAATTAGGGAAGCACAACATGAGATGAACAACAACACATGACATATTACAGTGTATCTTTATTTAGCAAAAACTAAGCCAAAATAAAGAACCACTGTCTGAAAAACTAAGTACACCCCATGATTCAGTAGCTTGTAGAACCACCTGTAGCAGTAATAACTTGAAATAATTGTTTTCTGTGTGATTTTTCAATCTCTCACATCATTGTAGAGGAATTTTGTCCCACTCTTCTTTAAAATGTAAAAAAGCAGTCATTTATGCAGAGCTTTCTTATGGTCTGACCACAGCATTTCACTCAGGTTGAGGTCTGGACTTTGACTCGGCCATTGCAGCACTTTGATTCTTCTCTTTTTCAGCCATACTGTTGTAGATTTGCTGTTGTGCTTGGGATCATTTTCCTGTTGCATAACCAATTTTGGTAAAGCTTTAGCTGTCAGACAGATGGCCTCACATTTGACTCTAGAATACTTTGGTATACAAAGGAGCTCATGGTTGACTCAATGACTGCAAGATGCCCAAATCCTGTGGCTGCAAAATAAACCCGAATCATCACTCCTCCACTACCGTTGGTATGAGGTGTTCATGCTGTGTTTGATTTTCTCCAAATGTGGTGCTGTGCATTATGAGCAAACATCTCTACTTTGGTCTCATCTATTCAAAGGACATTGTTCCAGAAGTCTTGTGGTTTGTCAGATGCAACTTTGCACACTTAAGCTGTGCTGCCGTGTTCTTTTTCGAGAGAGGAGGCTTTCTCCTGGAAACCTTTCCAAATAAACCATACTTGTTCAGTCTTTTTGTAATTCAACTGTTATGAACTTTAACATTTAATATGCTAACAAACGCCTTTAGTCTGAGATGTAGCTTTTGGGTTTCTCTGAGCATTGCAAGATCTGACCTTGGGGTAAATTTACTGGGACGTGCACTCCCTGAAAAACTTGTAAATAGTCTTTCTCACTGTGATATAATGGACTTTAAATTGTTTGAAAATGGCTTTATAATCCATCCCAGATTGATGAGTAGATCACTGGTGATGTCTTTCCTCCTTGGCGTTGTGTTAACACACACCTGAATGCTCCAGCAAACTGCCAAAACTTCAGCTTTTCAACACTTATTGATGACCATTTAATCAAGTGCATTTGATTATCAGCACCTGACCGCTGCTTACCCTCCTAATTCCTGTGGAAACCATGAGAATATACTGTATTATTGATGCAGTTCTGCTGCATTTTGGCTTAGCTTTTGTTATATTAATAATCACATGATATAATACTTACCAGATCCCACAAAAAGACAAAATCAAGCTCATTCTGCTAAATATTGACCGTGTTGCCTAAACACACATATGGCTATTTCCTCTGTGCCATACATTTCATTGGCGGTTCAAAAACTAAATACATCACAAAATACAAATATAGGAATGTGGTTTATTTTGAGTACATCCAACAAATGTGCTCCTATTTGAGTTACAATTGGTAAAACGATAGTCCCCATATATTTTAGAAAACTGCTGAACCTTTTTTTAATTAAAGGAAACTAAATGTGTGGCATCTTCAGTAGATGCGAACAGGCAGAGAGGAAAAGGCAGAGACAGAATGATGCATGGGTCTTTTGTTGCAATTTGCTGGAAATAAAAAATGAATAAAATTACATCCACCTTGTACTTTAACCATGTCTTTTGTGCCTAATTTTAAACAATGCAATTGTATTGAAACTGAATAAACAATGCTGTCCTGTCAATACATCAGAGGCAGCAAGATACTGTCACAAGCTGTCCCTGATGCATCCATTGGAGAGTGAGTGTGTGCACAATAGTAAGAAAAGTCATACTCTGTGAATGTGTGTGTGAATGGGTGACTGTGGCTTGTAGTAAAAACTGCTTTGAGTGCTCAGTTAGAGCAGAAAAGTGCTATATAAGTACCAGTCCATTTACCAGTTTGGAAAATGCTGGTCAAATGGGTTCTTTTAAAAGGAAATGACAGCCCAAAACAATCTATTTTGTTGTTTTGCTAACTTAGGCGCACACACACGCATATGCACATATGCACATATGCTAGAGGCAGTTTCCATTGGGTTGTCAGAATCAGTAAGAAACAGGTGTGCTTCAAGCCTGGATCATCTGAAGAGAGAAAATGAGGCATGACCCACATCCTCTGCTTAATGACAGCAAAATCATGACCTTATCCTGACATTGCCTTCATCATTCTCTTCATCATTTCTCGTTTCCCAGTTCTTCCTTTCCTGCATCTGTTCATTCCCCTTTTACTTCCCTCTCTCACTTAAGCATTTTCCCTGCTCCACCCTTTGTCCCCTTTATCTCCTCTCACCCACTCCTGGCTGCCTCACTCTCCCTCATTACCACCATTTTCCTCCCATTGGAGTGACTCAGCAGTTTCTTCACTGCCATCTCTCTCACTCATCTGGTTCTCGCTCGGGGCATCACATTCGCTCTGTGTGTGTGCAGAAAAATCAACTCTCAGAATCTGTTTTATTGGACATAATTAAACGCAAAATTGCCAAAGCATGTTGCACAGAGTTTAGAGGCAAAATATAAGAACTCGGAATATAAGTTGTGCACACAAAAAAGAAATTAAACATGTGGTAAGATTTAGTTAAATAATTTTCCAAAAGTATGGCTTCATAGAGGCTGCAGTGTGTCGCTCTACAAATTGTAGATAGCAGAACTGACACGTTCTTTCTGAATGGTTTGTTTCTCTGTGACGCCAAGTTTGTGTATCTTGAACAATCTCAATAGCCAGTGTGTAATGTCTTTCTCAGTGTCTGGCTGCTCATAGTATTCATTTAATCTGTCTCTCTGTATTATCTGCTCAGCTTATTATTGTTTTCACCTTGTGAATCTGTGCGTGTGTGTGTGCTATTATGGAAAAATGAGGTCTGGGCCAGCACAAAGGTGGTTTTAAATACTTTGGCAGGTTTTTATGTCTATTGGCAGATTTTGTCAACATGATAACTGAGAAAGATACGAAGAATAACAAATGTGTATTTGAGATCAACAATAAATGGCTGAGTTTGATGATGGCTGTGGTCTGACCCATTAGGACCTAGTGAAGTGTGCCCAAATAATGGGGGCCAAGGGGGTCATTGGCCACCCCACATTCTCACATTCTTTATCTGGTGTATAAATATGAAATACTTCCTGAGACCTAACCAGACCTCTGCTGGGTAGTACCCTTTTCTCTCTGCCAGCCTGGTACAACCATTGGCCATATGACAGTATGCCCAACCGATCTTTGGTTGGGCATTGGTTGTTTTATTTGTTCCCTGCCTCACAGCTATTCTATTTAAAATCTTGTTTCCATTACATTTTATGACGATGCTGATGAAGGCCACATGCTGAAAAGTGCTGGTCTAACAATAAGGTTGTTTCTTATACTAAAAGTGTTTCTGGATTTTTTACTTTTTTTTTCCATTCTCTGTGTTTTGCCAGAAACCATGTCAAGTCATGGGATTTACACCACCACCTGTGTCCTTAGGTGAACTTTGTTAACCTGTTTAAAAGCATGCTCTTTCAAACAGAACATATACTGTGAGCATCCAGTATTGTCATCGCTGGTGCATCATAGCACCAGCATCATAGAACTAGTTGTAGGTATCTCAGAGGTGCAGTCAGGTTTGACGCCCTGAAAATAAGAATGGGTTAAATCCCAAGAAAGTCTCATATAACTGGGAAATTTAGATGTGATTGTTGGTGAATGTTGGATTTTAAATTCCCCTTTTTTTTCTGTGGTAAATCCAGAATGAATGCGGGCTACTCTGAGGCTGTGTATTGTCAGAGTAGCCGGTTGAGGGGACTCAGTCTTCTACTTTAAGTGTCACAGAGCTGGTGGGATCACTGGCTTAAAGTTTTTAAAATAATTATATTGTTCTTTATTAAAAATGAAACTTGGATTTGTTTGGCATCCTCTGTCTGTTGTGCTTTTCTTAGGATTTTGTTTTTTATTTAGACATTTTGATTTTTCACTGTTGAATATCTGTAGCCAGGTTCAGGTGTTTGCTCAATCTCAGAATGAAAATATTGTTGTCTGGATAATATTAAATCCATCTCTGGTGAGCCGACTTTCCTGATTTACAGTCAAGGCATAGCTCTGACTGATTTTTTGCAGACAAAGTCTTCCACGAACTGTCGTGAGACTGGGCTCTGTCTAGCCATATCTCTCTATCTCAACTCAGAGCAGAAGCTTCTCTTGCTTTGTAACCATCTTTTTCCTCCTGTCTGTACCTCTCCCTTCTAACTCACAGATAAATCACTCATGTCTCTCAGTCTATTTCAATCCCTGTAGAGTCCCTCATCTGGATAAAAAAACACAATGCTCGCTGCAGACTGAAGCCCTGGTGTTCCCTGCATCTCTCTAAAACATCAAATAACTGCCCCCTGTGCAGTGGACTTCATGTTCTCACTGGATTTTAGCTTCTCTCTCACTCTTCCTCTTTTCCCTCTAACTATTATTTTTTTCCTCCGTGTATCTCTTCCATCTGTGACTCCTTCCCCCTTCTCTTTATTCCTTTGCTTCATCATCCCCTTCTTTTTTCATAGCCAGAGGCCCTCTCTCCATCCCAAGCTGTCTCTCTTCATCTTTCTCCTCCCTCCTCACATCAATATCCCTCAATCTCTCCTTCTCCCCGTAAATAGAGTGACCCTTCAGACTGCTGTCGCCTCTCTGCCTCCAGACTCTTCACCATCTCTCTTACTCTCTCTCTCCTGTGGGTAAACATGACCCATGCTTCGATCATCCTCTTGTCATTTTGTCATTATTATGCCCTCTGAACTCCTCTTCATCTCTCTTTATGTCCTCTCTCATCATTCCGTCACTGTGTCTCTCTCCCTCTCCTCCCTTGGTTCATCTTACTCTCTTCTTCTCATCTCTCCAGTGATGACAAATACTTCTCTCACTCTTTGGCTATCTCTCAAGAAAGCCGCCTCTCCTTCTTACTCCTTCAATCTGGTGTGTCATCTCCCTTTCTTTTTGAAGATGACATGACTATCCCTCTGTCCTTTCATTTCCCCTAGAGAGAATGACCCACACATCTACACCAAATGCTCAAAAGTATGTATGCTCGTTTAATATCTTTCAAATAAAAGAGCCTCCACTCTTCTGAGAATGTTGTTGCGAGGCCATAAGATCAGAGCGGGTGCTCCACTTCATCTCTCTTCAAGCCTGGAGTTTGTGCAAGCTAGTGAAGTTCTTACACATAAAGAAGGAAAATTCTGTTTTATTGATCTTACCTTGTGTACGGGGTCAATGTTCTGTTGAAACAAGAAAAGGTCTTCCCAAAGCTATTGCCATAAGATTGCACTATTGTCCACTATTGTCTAAGATATTATTATAACACAGCACTCAGATTTCCCAGTAGTAGGCTTAGTCTAAACCTGAACCAGTAGCTAAGAAATAAATAGATCTTTTACTTAAAGGGGATGATGGGCTCTGAGGTATGTTTATTTGTTTTATTTGGTGTGTCTGAAGTGTATGAACCCAGCAGCATTAGAAAGGCTGTTCAGACAATGGATCAGCTGCCATAGGTGTAATGCTGATATAACACATCAGGTTGTTCGATGCAAAACAGTTTTCATTTAAATAAATGCTAAAATGACTTGTTTCAGACATAGGATGGACTGAGGGGCAGTGAATTCAAGTGTGGTACTGTAACAGGATGCAACCGTTGCAACAAATGAGTTCATGAAATTTCTTCCCTCCTAGATATTCTACAATGAACTCTAGGTGGTCTTATTGCAAAATGGAAGCAGCTCAGCCACAAAGTGGAGACCATGTAAAGTTACAGAGCCAGTGAGTGCTGAGGCACATAATATATAAAAGTCGCCACTGCTCTGCTGACTCAATAACTGCAGAGTTCCAAAGTTGCATTAACATCAAACCTCCGCTGGCATTAACATCAGCACAAAAGCTGCGTGCCGGGAGCTGCATGGGTTTCCATGGCAGAGCAGCTCCTGTAGGTGTAATGTGTAGGTGGCCCAGTACTATCTCACTATCTCCTCGTTCCTACTTTTTGCAGTCCTACAAATATGTATGACTGTTTTCTTTCATTTGCACAGTATCTCTAAAATTAGAAATATCCTGTCTCAGAGTGATGCTGTCCTGTCTCCCTCTGGTCTCCTCCTTTCCCCTCACCCCAACCAGTCGCGGCAGATGGCTGCCCCTCCCTGAGCCTGGTTCTGCTGGAGGTTTCTTCCTGTTAAAATCCCTCTAAATGTCCCCCTTTTATTGTTCCTTTTTTGACAGTTTATTTGTCTTCTTCCCATCTGTGACACTTTTATTTGAGGTTTCTATCCTCCACCTTTAGAGTGAGACATTAAGGTTTGGGTCAACAAGTCACTTTTTTCAGTCATTTTTTTCTTCCACCCCTTTTTCACCCTGCCTCCTCCAATTTTACCCACAAAATCATTACAGTATAAGTATCTTACTTTCTCTCCTATAACATGTTCATCTCTTTGTCAGTCTCTCTAGTATGACAAAAGCTGCCCTCATTCTTCAAGAAAAATTTTGCTCTCTTTATTCCTCCCTCTTACTCTTTCTCTCTCCTTTAACTCTTCTATAAAAACATTTTTTGTTCATTTTGTGTTCAGCCAATCTTCCTCTTGTTGGTCACACCTCAAGCACCTCTTGTATTGCTGTATTTGCCATCTTCTGTTCCCATTATCATACATTTCATCACACATTACCCATCTCTCCTTCACTGACCATCCACCATTTCTACATTACTCATTCCTGCTCTGCTTCCTATTGCCTCAGCTCTCCACAAGCCTAGACTGTCAGGATGAGTTATAGAAGGGATATGTGGTCATAGGGGTTATGAATGATTCAAACAGCATTTGCTTGTTTTTTCATATTGTTGGACTAAAATCAAAACATTATCAATCTATAGTTGTGCTATAAGGGATGTCTTATGCTTTTTGTTTTGTTTCCTGTAATGTTAACTTGCTTATTTGAGTTTTAGATGCAAGTTGCCCTTGGTGGGATACTATAATAATATGTGTAAATAATACTAAAGTGATGTGTAAATATTCCTGCAGCTACTTGCAGTCCCTCCACATTGTTTAATTTCAGTAATTTACATGTATTCTGTCCTCCTTAAGTAATGAGTCTTTGTGCCCTAACTGGTAACTGAGTTTCCTAAACAATACACACATTCCCTGGGTGGAATGCCTCCTCTGATGCTGCTGAATTAATGGCTGTTTTGAAACAGAAACAGAGTTTTTGTTTCCATTCATGTAAAAAATCCAAAGAAAATCACTGTGAAAAAAAGAAAGATTTGCTTTTTTATGTTTAAACATGTGCCTCAAGTGCTTAAAAGTTCTTAAAAAAAGAATTGGATCCAAGATCTAGAAATGCAACAAGCATGTGGTATTTTTTGACCTAATTTATGTCAGAATAAACTGAGTGAACTGCCTCTGCAGACTAGAATCCAGGACAATAAAACGCAAACCCTAAAAGCTGTTGTGTCCCACCTTAATGAGTGAACATATGTTTGCAGGCCATACATGTAATTTTTAACAGGCCTCACTGACATCACTATGACATCTGCAGCTTGCACTGAAATTACACTGGTGTAGACTGCATGTGTTTTTGTGTGTAAGTAGCTTGATGTGTCAGGCATATGGGTGGGTTGTGCTTTGAAAAGTTGTAATTCTCCTAAATTACACACACAACTCTAAAATGTCTACTAACTTTGTGTAATTTAGCATTTTGCTGCTGCTAAGGTTTGGTTTTTTGCCACTGAGTCAAAGCATGTCTTGGCAACAAAACACTAGATACCCGTTGCTCTTGAGTGATAAGCTGAAAAACAAGTGAAAGTGCTGCAGCCAAATTCTGTTGGTTTAAGAGGCATAAGGACAGGAAGAGAGGTTAAGTACAGTGTATGTATGTGTAATGGGTTACAATTGTCCCATTAACCTAGTTATTTAGCTATCTGTTTCTCATCAAACTGCACTTACACAACTATCTTCTCTCATCAGAGGGGCTAGATGTTATACCAGTCTGTGTAGATGAGCGTATTAATGACTGAAAGTGGTTGTCATTAGTAGCTATACCTTCGTTAGTGAGAAAATGTGTGTCTAGGATGTGTGTGTGCTTGTGCATGCAGTGTAAGCTTTATGGTTTAATTATGTGTGTAAAGAAGGGTATGCGTGTGTGCTGTTGACATGCCACTACAAATGCTCTATTCCCTGCCTGGAGACTTGTCCCCTGTGAGAGGTAATTTGGACCATATGGCATACAACATGACACATACGTAAACCACAGACACCCTGCCACACCATACACACATACATACACAAAAACCTAACATGTTCTTGTGCAGCACCACTTCCCTGCAGGTCTCTGGGATCAAAATAAGATCTACATTTAGATACAAGGGCAGAGTACAGACGTGCAGAGATTGAGAAAGGCTTAGATTCAGTAAGAGTTTGTGTGTATGTGCACGTGTGTGTGCAGTGAAAGTTCCCCAGCAGAGATGACATTTCATATCCTGGAGCCTATCTCACATGGTAACAATTGTACCCAGTCCTGCTGGCATAGATTATACATACATATGATATATGTATAATATGTAATGCACATAAATGTGCCAGCTGCATGGACATTTTGGGTATAAAGAAGCAAACAGCTATGCATGCAACTATACTGTCTTCTTCTCTGCATTAACACATACACAATGCACACACAAATCCAATCAGCTCTAATAGAAGCTTGTACATCTCTTCTGCACTAAAAGCCTCATCTATTGACAAACGTGACTCTCTCTCTCTCTGCCTTTCTCTTCTTTTTTGTGCTTCCTAATGTAATAGTGTTGTAATGGTGTGTAATTGCTGCTTTACCATGGCAATCTATTGTGGTAGATGAAACCACATTTGAACAAAGCAAACCAGAGCAGCAGGCTGCAGACTAACCATAGAGAATTTCAGCCGGTTCCTGTTTTCAGAGATAAGTAGATAAATTAACCAGAAGGAGGAATGGATAGTCACCACTAACTGGTGGAATAGCATTGGTTTTCTTCTTGGACTCATTGATCAAGAAAATTTGGCCGTTAGTCCTGAGAAACACTGCATTTGTAAAATCCTGACTTTGCTTTCTTCTCTGCCCATGTGTCCACTTCTTAAGATCATGCTGCATGTGTTTTATTTTATTCCCTGGTCATTTGGCCCCAGGCCTTTGAACTCATGCCTGACAATGTTAGAATTCCTTTTGAGGAAATATTAAAGGAATAAATTGATACAGGAGAGCAAAGAGTACATGCTGTTCTGCACATGAAATGTAGACTGTAATGGTATGTGGTGTTTTTTGCTTAGTAGTAATATTGTGAATATTCTGAGAGTCTGCATTCATTGTCATGGATTCGTTGTTGATTGTTCTTTTCTTTGAACTGCTAACAAACACCTACTGTGTTTATGGGTCTGCTTACACTGAGGGTGTTAAAGGTTGAAAGGGTGCAGGTGGTAATGACTATATAAACAGGTGGCGGTTGTTACATCAGCTGATAACAGCTGATCTAAATGCCATCCCACATTAGTTGATGGTTCAGCTGATACCCTTCTGTGCATCTTATTGGCAAATCTCATATAGGGCACACAATTTAAATTGTTTTAGTCTGGCTACTGTTCTGGCCTGGCTCCACCTGCAAGCAACCTTGCAACCCACCTCCAGCCCAGCTTCAACTTTTCTGCTGTTTTTTAAATTAATCAGTGTCTTTTCTGTTGTCATTAATGCATGTCTTTTCTGTGCTGGGGGTATTGCTCCTGTAGTCCTTGGCTTGTTTTTCTGTGTATGTGCTTAGAACAACATGGAGGTCATCACGCCAAATATAAATGACCACAGATGGAATAACTGTCCTCCTTTCACAAAATTGGCACTAACTGAACTTGTTCTAGGGCAAATTACATATTTTCAGTTGCCTGTTGCTTGAGAAACAATAGTTTATCCATCTGCTTACAAGCACCATCATCAAGCCTCTTCTGTCACTTTGCAAGTTGTGAGATATGGCTGGTAAGCACAGGGTTTAGTATATATTTCTGTGCCGTTACAGTGGTACTTAACTTAGCAATTTCACTGTGACAGTTGTCTCCATAATCACTGCACCTGTCCTTTTTCTGAAGTAAAATCACTAACTTTGTTTTGTTTTGTTTTTTTCTTTTTGTGTATATATATTAAAGTGCCACAGCAGTAGGTCAATGTGGGATTTTTGTCCTGAGCCAGTATATATTTTTAACCTGCTTTCTATCTGTATGCTAAGCAAAAACACCTTCACAACTCTGCATTAATCAAAATATTTATTTAATTTTCAGACATTAGAGTGCAGACAATACTGCAGTCAAACTCTGGAAAATAAATAATGTTGTAGGGTCTTTATCGTACAATGATTGCTGCTGTGAAGGGGCACTAAATGAATTGAAGGTATCACAAATAAGTGTATTTAGAATAATTTAGTCTTTTATCTGCTGTATTGTTCATATTCTGGGGTAAAAATATACAAAAATGAGGCAGCAGTTTAAAAGAAGTCATTTGAACAGAGGCAACAAAACAGCTTTGGACAGAAGGCTCAGTTATAATGCTAATTTACACATCTAAAAAAACAGTGCATAATTTGACTGATAGTAGAGCTCTGTGTGTGTGTGTGTGTGTGTGTGTGGCATTTAAATGGTCAGTATCAAATTTTTTCAAAACTCAAATTACATGCCGTGAACAAACATATCTTCATTTGACATTTTCTCTAATATGACATGTTAATGGAAACCAACTGGCAAGACATAATGCAAATTTTCAACAGCAAATTGTTAGAACATCCTCTCAGACCTCTATGCTCAATATTCCTGAAACTAGAGGCACACACCTACATTCATATCAAAAGAAAAAACTAAACATAACAATACCAAAACATCCCTATAGATATTAGTATTTATAATACAGCAGAGCTATTTCCAGTTTGTTTACGTTGCCATACAATTTTCCCATCATTTCAAGCTCCACGTGTTTACATGTGTCAAGCAGTGGGTTATAAAAATGCTTTATGGCATCACAGGAAACACTGACCTTTACAGAAAACCACTGATCTGTTCCAAACAAACATGATATACCGTGCACGTGTGTTCATGAGCATGTGAGCATTTCGTTTGTGCACACATTCATGTTTTTAGGTGGTTGTGTGTGACATGATGTACAGCCAGTAACATTCTACCCCACCAGCCATCATTAACTATGATGTACAGCCAAATGTCATTATGTATGGTCGACTGCATGATTTACTGTTAGAGACATAATGGAGTGGCCACTGTAATGAACCTGCTGAGTGTTTGATGTACGGGTCTCTGCTGGAGGGAGAGAAGTAAATACTACGGCCGTGATGGCAACAATTACTGTGATGATGATGATGATGAAATTTCTCTCCTCACAGATGCAAGTTCAATTTCTGGAGGGAGAGGAGAGGAGGAGGACAAAAGGGAGGAGGAGATGAGTAGATGGAGGAAGTGGGAAAAAAGAGGAGGGAAGGAGGGGGAACAATTATAGACTGCTGCTGTAGCAAACTTTGATGTTTTGACAGCCAGCCACTGCTGGAGGGACACAGTGGTGATGATGATGATAATAAATGGTGATGACACTGATGATGGAGAAGTTCACACAGTCTTTAAAGTCTTTTATTATTGAAAATCTGTGGAACCACAGCGTGCCAAACTAGGTCAACCACCCACCCTGCCTCGGTGTCCTTTAGCAGTGAAGTTGTGCTCTGATCTTAATGAAAGGGTTTAAGTGTTTGCAAGATCAAAAAGTATTATTATGTAACCAAAATGGCACAGTTGAAAAGGAAGGGAAGGAAGAAGTCACAGGTGAGGATTTCTGAGGATGGTTAAGGAGGGGAAGGGAACAAGACGCAAGGGATGAAAGAACGTGGAGCAGGACTGGCAGACTTAAGACTTAGGGACACAAGGAAAAAGTGACAAGTGATTTCTGGTAATAACTGAAGTTGAAACCTTAACGAAAGTTAATGCAATACGCAAATGTTATACTTTACCTCGGTCTGTGTATCTAAGACTTACTTTTGTAATGTAAATATACATAATACTGATAATCATAATAATTATAATTATTACACAGTACAGCAGCTTACAGTGACAGAACTATAATCTCACACTTAACCCTTAAGTCTTCTGTCTCAAAACAGGAAAGTGTCTCATCAAGCCAAACACAGTCTGACTTTGCCCCCTAATGGAACACAGCCTATATTACCTTCTAGAGCAATTTTATCTCCATTTTCAGCAGTGCTGGATAAATGAATTAGCTTCATTAAAGAAAAAGACAAGGCAAATACTATCAATTAAGTTTTATTTACATAGCTCCCAATCACAGCTATGTCATTTCACGGTACTTCACGTTTTAGGTAATGACTCTAAAACATTATAAACACAATAATACACTCTAAGCAAACACTTGGCACAGTAGATTAAAACAGATAAATAAACATTCCCTTTTAACCTCCAGCAAAACCCAACTTAGGGAGTGTGGACATCTGCCTCGACCAGTTGGAGTAAAGAGAAAGAGAAGAAAAGAAGAGCATAGAAAGAGACAACAGACAACAAACAACAAACAGAGTAAAGCACAATGACAATGAGAGTTATTAAAACTTATAACGTTTTTGTTATATAACAAGCACTGCTAACATTTTTCCTATTATAAGATAAAAAAGGTACATTTGGCTGCTCCTTTATTTTGTAAGGGGTCGTCAAAGTGGATCGATCCTCATGCTTGACTTGGTGCCAAATACGCTTCCTGATGCAACCCTCCCATTTATCTGGGCTTGGGACCAGCACTAGGAGTAGACGAGGTTGTGAATCCCTGAAGCTGGATTTGCATCTCCTTCTGGTCTCAAACCAGGGATCTTTTGCATGTAAGGTGAATGTGTTAACCACTACACCATGGAGCCACTTTCCCTATTACAAATTAAGAGCACCAAATTTACTTCACTTAATTATTATACAGTTGAATCTTCTTCTACTCAACTGCACTGAAAGTGTACAGTACGATATAACAGGTATAGTTGAGCGGAGTCTTTGGTCAACTTCAACACTAATTCACTTGATTCTGGATGAGTTTTTCAGTTTTCTAACTTTATTTTGAAATAAGGAATTTTTATTCAGTTTCTCTCTTCATTTCCACATAATCATTTGCTACCTTCAAATGCACTTAACACTGAAACTGCTAGAAATCCAGTGAATATGTCCCAATC
The DNA here is from genome assembly GCA_015108495.1 of Heterochromis multidens. NCBI lineage: Eukaryota > Metazoa > Chordata > Actinopteri > Cichliformes > Cichlidae > Heterochromis > Heterochromis multidens. The sequence continues at coordinate 33,154 of VUQS01004004.1, forward strand.
TACAAAATAAAGTACTAAATCAAATTATTAAACTGTTTTATAGATTTATCAGAGAAGACCTTTAGTAAGCCCAAGCTGTTTGTTCTAACTTTTTTCTTTCTTATATATGAGTTGTGTTCTCTTCGCATCCACAGAACGGAAAAGTCCCACAGCAAGGCTGAAGCCAAGGTCGCCACAAAATCTTGTCCCAAGTCAGTTGTAATTCGATGCGCCGTTCAGCTGTGTTGGCTTCTGAATGAGAATCAGCAGATGCCTGTTCATTTGTGAGGGTGCGTTTATGTCTCTCCACAGCTTTGGCGGTCTGCTCAAGGATTTTAGCATATCGTGGCTCAGTATCAGGGGTCAGAGGGCGGGACTCTGAGGGATCATTGAAGAGGTCATACAGCAACGGTGGGTTGTGGTGGGTTACATGCTCTCCATGACACAGGCAAATCTTTGTGTCATAGCAACCACCAGCTCCCGGAGGAAAAAAGTTGGGAGTGAAAAAGTGCACCTTGAAGACAGAGTCACCTGGATGGAAACACACCAGTGAGCATGACATCCATATATTGTGTATAATTATATTTAAAATATGGTCAATTCTTCATCTAGGTTATAATTTTGACAAAACACAGTCAATTTTAACTAGTAACAATTCAATTAAATTCAGTTTTATTTATATAGCGCCAACATATAAAGCCCTACAATAAGACAGAAAAACCCCAACAATCAGACGATCCCCTATGAGCAAGCACTTGGCGACAATGGGAAGGAAAAACTCCCTTTTAACAGGAAGAAACTTCCGGCAGAACCAGGCTCAGGGAGGGGCAGGACACACAAAGCATTGCAGTGTTCTTGTTGAATACATCATTCAAATGAAAAATGACTAAAGTCAAGAGTTAGCAAACCTGGAGACCAACCAATGAAACGTCATTGGAGTGTGTAACAGGCTTACTTTGACTTAAAAAAAACAAACATTTCAAGTTTGAAATTGACCAAAAAAAGCATCTGCTGATGTGAGGCACGTATCACAAAAATTGATTTTGAAAGACTCACTGTCACGAATCACTGATTTTCATAAAGCTGGAAAGGTTGCAGCTCAAGAGTTTAGATATTAATCAGTCTACAGTTAACAGAGAACCAGCTAAAGGGCAAAACAATCACTGAAGCTCAGAAACATCCATTTTAATGAGAATGAGTCTTACACAAATATTAAGGCAAGATTTTGTGGAGCAGGAGGAAGTTGATGTTCTCCAAAAAGTAGGACAAAGTTTTTGCTGCACTAAGCAATAAGAAAGCAGTTTTTGATGTCCTTGATGTATTTATTCAGCTTACAATATAAGACATTATAGCACATAGAATATGGATGTATTAAAATAATCACCAGACACTGTCATTGTCAACTACAGCTAGATAGTAGTTGACAATGTGTTCATGTCTTTTAAATCTTTTAAGGTCTAATACAAGAGAATAAATAAACAAAGACGTAAAGAAAAAATTCCTATTGAGAAACTGAGAGAGAACACCATCACAAATTTTGAATATGACAGACCCAGGACACGTGGAGAGATTATATCTCTCAGCTGGCCTAGGAACGCCTCGGTGTTCCCCCAGATAAGCTGGAGGAGGTGGCTGGGGAGAGGGAGGTCTGGGCTTCTCTCCTTAGGCTGCTGCCCCCGCGACCCAGCCCCGGATAAGTGAAAGAAAATGGATGGATGGATTAACAGAAATGTAACCCTTCTAAAACAGTTTGAATCAGTTACATGGTGTCACACCTGGGGAATATCACACTGAAGTTGGATGAAAATGTGTTTTTTTTTCCCTCATTTAAGCTTTAATATATGTTAAACCATTCACCTGATTTGGACTGTTTTCAAGCTATAAATAAAATATTAGTCCCCTACCTGCAAAATTGTGGTTTCCTCCAAATCTGGAGTCAAAGATCAGATATGTGTATATGATCATTTTATGTTAACTTGAGGTACGCTCCCGACAGTCCATGATCATAGAGCCATAGTACCAGATATTTATGATAAAAAAATCTGATGGACCTAGCACTAGTAGTTTTCTGGATAATAGGTTTTTAAAATGGCCCCTCAAAAAACGATGCTAGAAAAACTTCTAGAAAACACCCCTACCTTTTTTTGAGACAACTAATTACAGTAGAGACCTAAAAATTTGGCCATGTTTAGTATGAGTATCCCTCATTGTAACAGGAAATAAGGAAAAGCTCAACAGGTCTACCTTAAGAAAGTCAAAAATGTTTATCTTCTGGGTCAATGTATACTTCTCTACATCTACATGTGTAAACTTACTGCCAGGTGGGTGCCAGCGTACTGCATTCAGGTAGATGCCACAGTAGTGGAACATGAATTCATGCTCTGATTGCGCAACTTTCTCCTCCAACAGTGGCATGAGGTTATAGCCATCGGACTGTCTGGAATAAAAGCACAATAAAGAAAGAAAGGTCAGGGCAAGGGGGTAAAATGGCAAAGAGATGGGTTGCAGTCCAAATTTTCAATTTGCTAAAATTATGTCTACTAGTTTTTTAAATCTTCTTTTACATCTTACTGTAAACTAATGTGTCTTTATGCAAATTAGTAAATGAGGGAGTGATTTGGGATCCAGCCAGAGTTGGGTTTATAAAGCAACAGTTTGGTGTGCTGTACAGTCAGAAACTGTTTCAACCTTTTCAAGAAAAAAATACTGAGGAAATGAGACTTAGCTAATTAAATTACACAAAATATGAAGAAAGCACACGTGTGAGTAAATAGATATACCTGTCTGGTTGTGTGTCCTTGGCTAAATATTTAAGGGTGGGGTACAGATCCATGAGGCTAGTGGGTTCATCCACCACTTTTCCTTCTGTCAGTCTGCCCGGCCAGCGGAAAATGCCAGGTACCCTGATACCCCCTTCCCAGCCCCCCATAGCTTTCCCACCTACAGGCGAGACAACAGGAGAATTAATAAAACACAGAAATGCGATTTATTGTTTGTCAATAGAAGGCCTGAGATTTGAAATTCTACAGAAAAATCTGAATGCCTGCTATAAAAACATTAAAGATTGCAATTCAGAGTCAGCAAAAAACAGCTTAACACATTGTTTACCTTTATAGATGCCGTTCCAGCCTCCTTTCTGCCCAGTTTGCAAGTCAGAATCCTCCAGATGTCCACCATGATCTGAGGTAAAGTACATGAGAGTATTGTCGGCAATGCCGAGGGAATCCACCGTCTCTGTAATTTTACCTAAAAGATAAGTGAGATGGTAAGACAATAGGATGAGGTTGACATCAAATTCTGTAAACAAAGGGACAATGAAGAATTGCACCGACTCCTGATTGGTACAGAGCAACTGCAGTTTACTGAAGTCTTACTTTCATACCTTTTGGCCATACTTTGTAGTCATTATGAAAAACACTGAAATGAAATGCTGAACTGGGTCACTGACTGCCACAAAGCTACAAGCCACTGCATAATGTTTAACATTGCACATAATAACACATTTATTTTACCACCCTCACTCACCAATCATCCAGTCCATTTCTTCTAGGTTGTCACCATAGGGACCATGCCTACTTTTGCCAGCAAATTGTGGCGTTTTAAACATTGGCGTATGGATATGGGCCAATGAGAAGACTAGGAGGAATGGACGATCCACATTCCTAAAGAGCAGCAGAAAGGAGTTGAAAACTATCTCAAAGGCCTTGTCTGTCTTTTTAATTATTGCCTGTTTTGTTGTCATGATAATGGTGATAAGCAATTTCCTCTCATTGTCAACCATAACCAACAATAAACTGACCCCACTGACAAGAATTACCCTGTGAAGCTGAAGTCTGACGCAAACTACGCCACTGACTATATTGTCTGCCTGACATTTGCTGCTCTGTAGTGAATTTTTTTAACTGTTGCAATGAGATGAAAAACACTCAAAGTGAATCAAAACAACACAGGGGCACACACAAAAGAATCTTGGGGCATTTTCACACCTTTTTTACTCTGGTCCGAATCAGTTGATGAGTTTGTAAACTTGCAGCTTTTTCCTGTGGTTTGGTTTCTTTTCACACAAAGAAAACTCCAAGCGAACCAAAATGCATCACTACAAACCACGAGAGAACGTTTAGTCCACTTATTGGTCAGATGTGTCTGGGGCAGGAGCAAAAAAGTAAATATAGGAAGCAGGTGCTGTGTTCTGGTCTAGTGGTTAACATGGAAAATTTACATAGTTACATAGTTACTCTGCACATCTATGGTATCTGCCACATCCCAGAATTCAAAGCATACCTGGCTACGGGAAGGCATTTAGCTCAAACTTGTAGCAAACACCTGGTAGTTGGGTCGGATCATGTTCACACCATAAACTAACTGGTCTGGAGTTTGTTTGGAACTGGACCAAGACCACCTCCTCCAAAGTATCAAGGTGCGGTTGTTTGGTCTGCACCAGAGCGTGATTGCCGTGTTCACATCGCACAAACAAACTGCACCAAGGGGGAAAACTAACCAGAGTTCGATTTAAACGGACTAAACACGGCAGGTGTGAAAACCCTTAAATGCTCCCTATCGCTGAGAGGAGCTGCAGATTTTGGTAACAATTTTTTTGTGTTAGGCTCATTCAGGCCATCTCTTTAATAACATTTTCCAGTCATGTTAACTGATAATGTAAAAATTATCATTGTAGCCATTACAGGTTATTTGTGACCAATCTATGTCGAGATTTAAGTAGCTGCCACACACAGAGTAGGGAAATGACAAACTGTTAAAAGGAAGACATTTTTGGTCGTTAGATATAACAACTGTGATATATTGTAAATAATCACATAATCCACCTTCCTACTCAACTGATAAAAAAGAGAAAATAACAACACAAGTATATTTTAAAGCTCTTGTGACAATGTTGTTCTTATGATTTAATTTGGTAATGATACCTGTACTGATGATCTGAAATTGTGAAAGCCCGAATTAGTAAGAATCATTTGAACAAGTACTAGCCTCAATCTGAGTTTTAAAGTTAAAGTTAATTTTCTCACAAGGGAAACAGAAAATTATCAGTATTGTTGGAGATCAAACAGATGTAACTCTAACCATGTACATAAGGTGAACTGCCCTGATCAGACTGTAAACATAAGACTACCAAGAAGAGTCTTTGTGCCATTTTATTTTTCAAAAATATTTGTAAAAAACTGTTTAATTATTTGTTTTGCTCTTGCATTCTTACCTCTTTATAAAGTTTTGTGCTTCTCCCAGCAATCTCTGGGGCAGTGTCTCCACTGTCATTGGCTGTTCGATTACTTCTTGGTTCCTCATAATGATGCAGTTCCATGTTGACAAGAACTTAAAGGGCACATACCACACAGCGGTCGCTAGGATGCAGAGAAAGAAAAGTAGTACCAGGAGCCACAGGCTGACTTCAAAAAGGCCACATACACGGACACACACCTGAAAACATGTAACACACAGACACACAAACACTGGATTCAGAAAGATTTGCTTATCTGTTTGTTTTTGTTTTTCCCTAACGACAATGTTCACAGTTATTCCCAGTTCACTTTTAGTGCTTGGTTTGTGGAAATCCAGATTAGAGAGTGTTTTGGTTTATTTAACCATATTTTCTCCACAACAGACAATTTATTGTACAGATGTTACTTCCAGGGCCCCTTTTCTATTAATTTACTTTTGTGCAATTTCATTATACAGCCACTAGATGACATCAGAAACCACCATAAAAGCTAATTATTTTCACTTAGTGAAACAAGTAGTACATTGTGTCCTTTGTTCATACTAGATCAGAAAATAGTTTTATTTGTTAACATTTGACAAGGATGAAGTAGTTATTCATTTTTGTATTTATTTATTCTACTTCATTAAAATATATGTTTCTTTCACATTTTTTTGGTTTGCTCTGCCTGTGGCACAGCTGGTTGCCATTTGTCCTGTGGGTACCATTGCTGAAGGTGATGTGCCCTCACTAAATGTTCGTGTGTTAACCAAATTTCAGTAATGACGTGATCCTTTTTTCTAGAATAAGTTTCTGGGTGGCGTGACTAAATTTCACATTTGCAGTTTCTGTTTCCAGTTTTTTTTTTTTTTAACTCTTCAGCACATGTCTAAGTGATTACACATTACACATTACACATTAGTTATTTTTGCTTTGGGGCAACTAGCACAATGACTCTTTGTTTTCCAGTTTCATCCTTATCTCCTTATCGTCTGACAAGGATGATATATTCCCTCAGGATTGCTTATAATTCTATTTTTAGTTCTTTTTTTCATTATATATGCCTCTGCGATACTTTTTAAAAATGCACATTGTTATGATCTTTTTTGTGGGGAGGAAAAAAAAGATAAACTGACAGAAAATCACGCTTACTATTGTGACGAGTCCAACTCCGAGCAACATGGTCAAATTCTGGAGTGCGTGCTGGAGATCTACCAGTACGTCGCTGCCCTCTCCAGGCACACAGTCATTGAACAGGGTGAATGGCAGACCATAGAAGTAACTGAAGCCATGCTGGTTCGGGTGATGACAGTGATCCCCTCTGTGTTTGCAGTTCACACCCAAGTGCCATTTGCCTGTAGATACACAATGAAAATTAGATATAGGAAGGACAAGACACTTAAAAGCAAAGATGAGAAACCAGAACATAAGCCTATATCCTGGGCATGTTTCTCCAACTGAGTTGAGGTGCACGCCAAATGCAAAACCATATGTTATTCAAGCGCTGCCAATGCCATAACATTTTCTCAACATTTTCTCACTTTACAAGCTTTGTAAAATGAGAAAATGTTGATGTCATCACAAATTGCCTTCTTATGCTCAATAAAACATGCCCTGTGTGCAAACCTTTAAGTGCCATTTTCCAAAGCTGACACAGCTTCAAGCAGTACATGATGGCTGCTGAACTGTCCATAACTTTAGTTTTTTAGCTACTTAAGGAAGGGCCATGGCACATTATATCATCTTACCCACTAGACCAGTAGTGTATCCTTGCTGCTGCAGCCTCCTAGCAAAGGTGGTCTCACTGGGTGCAAGCCCTCCTGAACCTCCAAGGAATAGCAGCACCTGGACACGCCCTGTGCTAACCATTCCTAGTCAACAGATGCACACATGCACAAAAATAAAAAGGTTAATCAAATACAGAACATTCAATTTGTCCAGGTAACTACTTGCTGACTGAGTGTAAAAATGTCTGTTACCTGAGCGGATTGCATAACGGCCAGTCATAAAAGCAGCACGGCTTGGGGTGCAGAGTGGAGCAGCTGCAATGTGCTGAGTTAGCTTCACCCCCTCAGAAGCAAGTCTGTCGATATTTGGAGTCCTAAAGAGAGAGATCACCGGGAGATTAGTTATAGACAAGTGTGTTAGTCAGGCTACCCCTGTTTTGACTGCTCTGAGATCAGTTACAATATGGCACGCGTTAAACTATTATACACATTTAAGAGGTAGCAGTAGCAAGTAAATGAGCAGATCACACTGTGTGTACCACCTCTACACCTCTACAGCATTTTTCTCTTGCTAATCACAATTATCAAGATGTGTGATGATGAGGAGGAAGGACTTAATTAACTCCTTTAGCACTTTAGTAAGGAAAGCCTTCACAGAGAGGGTTTATATAATGGAGAGGGGACTCAAGGTAGCATTTTCAAATGATTACAAATGAGAAATTACTTAGTTAACAGGTTGTGCTAAATTCAGCCAATGTTTTTACTAGTTACAACACCTGGTTCTTACACTGGGGGGTCACCACAGCGGATCATCTGCCTCCATCTCACCCTATCCCTATCATCCTCTTCTGTCACACCAACCATCTGCATATCCTCCTTCACTACTGTGACACCAATGTGTCTTGGACCCTGGCACAACGCAGACGCAGGCAAATTGTGAGTCAAGTGTATATTTATTTACAGTTTTGTTATCAGCTTTTCAGCTGCTCTTGTCTCTGGCTCAGCCTGCTCTCCCCCTCCGGACCCAGCAGCTGTTAAATAGAGGGAGCGCGATTGGCCGATGGGCTCCAGCTACCCTGCCACCCTCCCTGGCACTGCCCCCTGAACCCACTGCACCACCCCTCCTCTGCAGCGGAGCCATAGACCACACCCCACCACAACTCCTCTTTTCCTCCTGCCTGGCAGCTTGCATCTTTTTCTCCCTCACAACACTGATGAATCCTCTACTTCTTTTAAGAGTGTCTCAGTGTAATCCTTCGCATGTTTTGGTTTCTGTCACTTCCATAGCTGTCCCTTCACATTATGGTCTCCCCAAAAACACTTCCGTTGTGTTTGTGAGACTTTGTTTTTTTCCAACTTCATGGTGTTTTGTGTGCTTTTGCAGCATTTTTGTATTTGCTGGTGTTTTCTTAAGTTGCAGTGCATTTGACATCTCAGGGTCACCGTACCAAATCATCTCATCTTTGCCTCTCTAACTTTGTCTCCAAACCGCTCAACCTGAGTTGTCCCTTTGATATACTCATTTCTAATCCTGTCCATCCTGGTCACTCCCAGTGAAAATCTTAACACCTCCAGCTCTGCCTTCTGTATTTTTCTCAGTGCCACCATCTCAAAACCATACATTATAGCAGGTCTCCTACCTGCTACCATCTTGTAAACCTTCCCTTTCACTTATGCTGCTATGCTTCTGTCACAAATCACTCCTGACACTATATGCATCGGGAAACGGACAACGAAAAAATATATACATTTAGAACATAGCACCAACTATGCTATCATACAGTAAAGTCACACTACATATATGTATAGTATATGCTTGTGCATAATTAGCAGTGCCGTGATATGCATTTGTCATACAACACTGAGAACATGGGTTTCTGCTTGCTTTCAACTGGAGGGCAATTTCACTGCTGCCACTGACAGTGTGTGACTGGTTGTGCTTTTTCATACATATCTGAAAAACCTTTGATTTGATTTGATTGAAAACATTAGTGCAATGCTGGACAGCATTAAGGCCAGTGAGGGATGTGTAGTTCTGACTGACAAACCTACAAACTGTTTTGATGAGTTGTCAGAGCCAGATGAGAAATGCATGAGCACAATAACAAAATAGTAGTGAAGCATGTGTAGAAACAATAGCAGTGTGTACAAAAATAATGAGAAAGGCCAATGTGGGTGGGTAAATGCGTTCCTGATTTGTGAACTGCATCAAAGCGATCGAGAAAAACTGTAAAATGCTCACAAGGCAAAGACGCCACAAACACATGCTGATTTTATAGAATATGATGCATCGCTGTAGATTAAACTACTCACAGGAACAGCTGCAGCGGTAAAATACAACACACAAGTTAATGTGGCCTTAATAATAATCCAAAAAACTTTAATAGTCACTATAAAAGTATTATTTTAATATAGTTCCTTTTTTTTCAGCTAGCAGTGAGTGTCCAGAAAGGTGAAGATGTCAGGCAGAGTGCAGCAAGAAGCAGGAGAGATACTTTCCACACAGGCACAAAAATTCTCAAATGTTATGTGTCAGAGTGGTCTATTTGAGCCAGTAGTTTCATTGGCTGGGGGTATTTGTTTGTTCACTACTCTGTATGTAAAAGTCAGTGCTTGCCACACTAAGTAAAAAAAAAAAAAAAAAAAAAAACAAAACAAAAAAACAAAA
>VUQS01004004.1:42759-61680 GCA_015108495.1 Heterochromis multidens
TGTAAATAAAAAAAAAAAAAATGCAAAAAAAAAAAAAAAAAAAAAAAAAAAAAAAAAAAAAAAAAAAAAAAAAAAAAAAAAAAAAAAAAAAAAAAAAAGACAGGTGACAACATTAAAGTCCTAAAATAACAAAGAATAGTGGAACAAAACACACAACCACACACATTTCACACTTACCTAATTGTGTCATTACCGTAGCACCCTATATCACCAATCCCTAAGTCATCAACAATCATTAGAACAAAGTTGGGCTTCTGGTCAAACTCCTTCCCTGAGACATCACTTCCTGCTGTCAGAAGCAGGAAGTGAAGAGAGGCCAGCAGTGCAGACCTGAGAGCAAAAAAATGATTATCCATTTGAAGCTCCCTTACCCCTCATGTTGTGTTATTCAAATGTGAGAATCAGGGGACAAACAAACAAACACTGACATTTTTCCAAAACACAGGGTTAGTATTTGTTATCACCATTGATGATTAAGGCCTCGATGAGTCGATATTTCATTAAAAAGGAAACACGTCCAGATCAGATTTCTCGACTTCATATTATTGCAATTTGAGTTTTGGACTGTTGAGCAGACAAAACGATTTCACTTTGGACTCTGTACGTTTATGACATGCAGCGGTTTTTTTGTTGTTGTTGTTTTTGTTTTTTAAATGACGTGTCTAATATTTTATATACCAAACATTTTTTTTTATGTATTATCACTGATTATGATTTTTAGTTTTGGTTCTGGTGTTTTGCAGCAGTGGCATTTGGCACAGTTTATGTAAAGAAAAAGTGACACATAGGTGCTGCTGCACTGAAGCTCGGATTGTCAGGAGAGAAAAACTAACATCAGATAGGTGCATTAAATCTTATCTCTTAATTTGAGCTCTTTCAACGGGCTCTTACCGTAGTTCATGTGAAAGAAACTGCATTTGCAGTTGTCTCAATAAGCAGTGAAATTTTTCCATGCGAACTCACCTCATAATGGGCTTGTACATTCATGAATCGAAATAAACAAGAGTTCCTTCTTCACTAACATCATTGGCCCCGCCTCGCTGACTGTACAGTACTGTTTAAAGTAGGAGCGCAGAACCTTATTTACCATAATGTATGAAGTAAAGGCGCAGTCTGCATGGTTGAACTGCTGTGGCCTATACACTAAGTAACTGGTTGAAATCCCTTGTTGTTGTCTCTTATTATAGTGATGTTTAAAGAAGTGATTTATTTTAAATGTGCTCTTTTTAAATATCTTGAACTACTATTATTATTATTATTTTTTAATTCTGATTAATGAAATGTCCAGTTTAAAGAAAAGGTTATGAGGTATGAGAAATGCGCACCATGTTGTAAACTATAAGTCTACATATTTCTACATAGTGTCTATTGTTTCAAAGGGAAATCACTTTTTTTTTCTCTAAAAGCAACAGGTGAGATGTCAAAAGCATTTTTATAGCGCTTTTATGGCTTATAGTAAATCAATAGATTTAGACGGCCATTCTTATACCTCAGAACTTCTATTTGTGAGGGAGATTTTTGAGTTAGTCTCTGGTATTTTTCATGAGTCATTTTACCCCGATACCAACACAAGACGTTTCATGAGAAATCATTCTGCCTGATTAACTTGGAAGCAAATAAACTCCGTTAGTCACTACCTGGTCTCCATGGCCACCTTCACTGCTGTGTTTAATTGAATGGTTTAGGTTGGTGTGGGTGTAATGCCTGGGGGGTACCAAAATGAATATGTGTTCATGCAGATAGGTGTGTTAGGCTTAGCAAGAAAACCTTACGGAAGTTCCCACATTTTACCTCTGAGAAACTGATCAGGTGTGTCTTTATAGACCTGTCACCATAAATCAGTCCCAAAGCATGAATTTTTATTGTGTGGCTTTCCTTCTATAAATACCTGACATATCTAGCATTTTCTTATTCTCACTGAACTTTATCAACTTTTCAACAGATTATTGGCACAAAAAGCTACAAACACAAAATAGAATAACTTTTACTGTATTTATATGTTATGTATCATAAAATAATAGTAATTTAAGATCATTCATTAAAATCATTTTAGTTAAACTGTACTTTGTCACAACCACATGCTCATAAGACTTATAGGGTGTTGGTGTTTAGCATACAAAATTACATTCACTGCCCACTTCATTAGGTACACCTTGCTACTAGTTGGACCCCTTTTGCCTTCATTCTTTGTGGCATATATTCAACAAGGTGATGGAAACATTCCTCAGAGATTTTAGTCCATATTGATATGATAAAATCATGCAGTTGCAGCAGATTTGTGGGCTGCACATCCATGATGTGAATCTCCCATTCCACCACATACCAAAGGTGCTTAATTGGATTGAGATCTGGTGACTGTGGAGGCCATTTGAGTACAATGAACTCATTGTTATGTTCAAGAAACCAGTTTAAGATGATTTTAACTTTGTGACATGGTGCATTATCTTGTTGGAAGTAGTCATCAGAAGATGGGGACATTGTGTTCATAAAGGGTAAGTAACAGTACACAAGTAGGCTGTGGTGTTTAAATGATACTCAGTTGATACTAAGGGGCCCAAAAAATATCCCCCACACCATTACACCACCACCATTAACTTGAACAGTTGTTACAAGGCAGGATACAGTAGATATGTGCTTTCATGTTTTCATGTCAAATTCTGACCCTACCATTCAAATGTTAAAGTAGAACTGGACGCTCATCAGACCAGTCCAATCTTCTATTGTCCAATTTTGGTAAGCTTCACTTTCCTGTTCTTAGCTGACAGGGGCAACACGTAGTGTGGTCTTCTGCTGCTGCCGCCCATCTGCTTCTAGTCTTGGTATAATGTGAGCTTAGAGATGTTCGTTTGCATACCATGGTTGGAACGAGTGGCTATTTGAGTTACTGTTGCCTTCCTATTGGCTCAAAGCAGTCTGGCCATTCTCCTCTGATCTCTGTCATCAACAAGACATTTTCACCCAGAGAACTGCCACTCACTGTAAGCTTTCTCTTTGTGGACCATTCTCTGTAAACCCTAGAGATGGTTGTGTGGGAGTTGTTTCTGAAATACTCAGACCAGCCTGTCTGGCACCAACAACCATGCTGCATTCAGAGTCACGTCACCTTTTTTCACATTCTGATGCTCAGCTTGAACCTCAGCAGGTCGTCTTGACCATGCCTCTATGCCTAAATGCATTGAGTTGCTGCCATGTGATTGGCTGATTAGAAATTTGTGTTAACAAGCAGTTGAACAGGTGTACCTAATGAAGTGGCCAGTGAGTGTATATACATGTTTGCCTTTACGTTTTAGCACATTAACATACATAACATTTTATAATTAGCAATAAAAACAAGCACTGCTGAGACTGATGGAAAATCTTTAAAATGTATTTTGGCATAAACCAAAGTATTTGTCAAGCCACAGTAATTTTTGACTAAATGATGGTGCTAGTTCAGTTAATTCTGGACCAAACTGATGAACTGATCTATCAACAGTGGCTAAAAATGAAAGAAAAACAGAGAAAAACTCCCACAAAAACTGTTTAATTGATTCCTCAAACAATATTTACACAACTCCAGAAGAACACAAGTGCCAGATGACAAAAATGAAAAGGACAGTTCCTACACAAAAACCACACAGAATTTATAAATAAACAGGAAGTCAAAAAAGATGTCAAAGGAAGTCAAGATGTATACAGGATAGGAACGTGCTTCTCCCATTGAGATTACGAAACATCTCTGCTTGTTTCACTGCTTCTTTTTCATGATGACACTTGTTTCACTGCTTCTTTTTTTTCTTTGTTTTCCCATCAGGAATATTCAAGCGCATATAAGGAATAAGGCAGGACTGGTCAGTGCCATGATTGATGCCCTAGTATTATGTGGGAAGTGCACTTCAGGACCCAATGAGTTTACAATACTCAAGGTTTACATTCTGGTTTGAATGCTTTGCTCTAATACTTTGTATTGCTGGGATTAAGCACCTTGAGGCGACTGTTGTTGTGAATTGGCGCAATATAAATAAGACTGAATTATTCACAGGGAATCTGACTGTTTGGGACAAAATGTATAGTGGACCATAATGCTCTCAGTGCAAGCAACACATATCCCATTTTTCTGGATTATTGTGACAGTCTCCTTTACAACAAGTTATCTAAAAGAGCATCGCAGGACATTAGAGTGCTTTTGTTCACTATAAAGTGAGGGCAGTACTGCATTTAAAGAAGGAATTTGTATTTTGAAGGCATCAGTGGCTAGTCCTATTTGTATTGTTATTATTGAGTGGGTATTTTTGTGCGCTGTCGCTCCTGACACACTATCCACTTAGTCCGGTGTTACAAGAGAAACATCTTTTGTCTATAACAGATTACAGGTTAAGAAGGCAGAGCGCTGACACTGGTTCTGGCCCACAGTTTGTAGAGTAGTTTGTAGATTGATGATAGATTATTAATATTTCTCAGCTTGAGGCTAGGCTGTTAGCAACAGTCTCTGTCCTGTATTGCAGCTATATGGTGCTTTAAAAGTAACACACATTACATGACCCGCAGCACTATGCAGCCTCTATAGCCATATTTTAAAGTTTAAAGGGAGCAGGGCAAGTACAAAACTTCAAGGCAACAAAAAAGACATTCAGAAGTTAAGATTTTTTTTTTTTTTGTGCTACATTTGCAAAAAAGCAGTAGCGCTGCATCTGAGGCATTTCACAATAATAATAACAAAATAGCACAGCAAACAAGTTGACTAAAGACAATCTGTAGGCTCCGAGGCACGGCTGCTAAATGTAAAGGATTCATATAAAAATCACAAGTGAATGGCGTTTGCAATGTGGATATATGAACGATATAAATACACTGTTACAGCAGCTGGCTTGCTCAAATACAGAGACACACAGTGAAGAGTTTTACAGCTGCTGCCAGTGGAGGCTGTTGAAAGAGTATAGAATGGAAGATTAGCTAAAATAACAAAGAATGCAAACTGGCCCACTATGAACACACATACAGCAGCTGTTATGTTTGTTATTATTTTACATGCATGAGCAGTTTAAGACATTTTTAACTACCTAAATGATAGTTTAAGAATGAATACAGAACATTCTTTGCTTATTTTGTCTATTGTATACATATTTTTTGTTACAGTTACCTACTAGCTTGTTTTCCCAGGAACAGATGGGTAAAAAATTAGATGCTGACCCAACATTAAGTGTGTTAGTAAAGTGTTAAGCCACTGCATCACGCCAAACTGGCATCAGTGCTACTTGGCACTGATTCTCCAAGAGTCGCTGGAACGCTGCTGGAGGGATGAAACATTGTTCTTCTGAAAGATATTCCCTCATTATTTTGATGATAGTGGGTTAACATCTCTGACTGAGAAGTCCACAATATATGAATCACATTGTTTTTATCCTTATCAAGTGATTAATTGGGCCCTGTGGATGGGTGCATTTTCATCTTGTAAGAGAATTCGGCCATAGGAGTGAAATGTTTTATTACAGGACAAATTTGAAATCACTCGGAACTTTATACTGATTATAAAGTGCAACTAAACAATGGCGCCAAAATCTCCCTGCAGCATAAACCAGCTGATACCCTCACTGCAGAGGCTAAGCATTCCGGCTTTTCCTTTAATTTGTCACCCTCTATGTCTCCTCTGTGTGTCTGTAGATTGCTCAAGCCAGGCTGTGTCAGTGAAAGGCACTATAGAGAAAAAAAATTACTGCATCACAACTACACACATACTACATCAGAACAAAGTCTAATATGTTACTACATGACCTCCATTAAATTTGTCCATGTCAGGTGACCATTCATCCATTTATAGAAACAACACTGGATTAGACTTTACTTCATCTCACTTCAATAAGTTTAGAGAATATATTTTTGTTGACTGGTTCATGGTATGTCCTAAATTAATTTGTCTTGACTTGTTAGGGTGTATTTGATTTGTGTCAGCTTTTAATCTATTCGACTGACTGAGGAGAAATGGCAGTCATTTAACAGGATTTAAAATCAAGCCCCTTAACCTATCAAAAAACAAGCACACACATCATCGGTCATCTAAACACATTTGACCACATAACAGCATCCCGAGAATACTAGGATTTAAATCCTTTACTACAGCTCCTAACCAGAATCTACAAAATGGTTGCTACTGTATCCCCCTGTTATCCAATTAACCTGCATACGTACTATAGATAATTGAAAAAGAAATCTCTTACCTAAATGACTTAAAATCATATGGGTAGTTCAACAATGGCAAAATTGTATAAAATTCCAAAGAAACAATTACAAGTTAAACACCTACAACATCAATATCAGTTACTGGTTTATATTTACATTGAATTGATAGAGCAGGATAGTAGCCATATAAATAAAATAAAAAAGTAGGTATATAATTCATCCATTTTATGGTTATACTTAATTTGAGATTAAATCTCTTTAATGGCCACTCTGAAAAAAATAATAATACTTGGGTTTAAAGTAGAATGTTTGACCAATTATTTTAATAAATTTATTTTTTGTGACAATAATGAAAGCCCTAAAGATCACTTGATCTTTATCTATCTCCTTTTCTCCATATTTATGCACACACAAGAATGAACAGACATATTCACACGCACACTGAGACACACCCACGCAGGCTTGTGTAGAGAAACGAACAGACATAAAAATTCAGACTGAAACACGCAGCCCTACTCTGGGGCCTCACAGTAATTTAGCTCTACAGAGGATAGAGCTGAACAGTGAGATTGCCACTTTGCTAGACTGTAGTTGGTTCAGGCAGTCAGGTGATCATTTCAGGTCTAGGAGGAGTTCAGTAGGTTGCTAAGAACTGAAACAAAGAAAGGAAAAAAACTCAGTCTAATGGTTAACACTTTCAAAGTACTAAATGTGAATATTTGTACCAAAAATGTGTTTTCATTATGTTTCTGTGTCATACCCTGGGGATCTGACTGAGCCTCTGCTGCATCAGCTTTGTGTGCAGCCTCTGGATCTGCTTCTAGTCACAAAGATTGACAGAGAAAAGCAAAATGAGAAAATAAAACAGACAAGGCAACTCATTGCTCAATTGCAAGGTTGTACTGCCAGGTCGAATTTCACAAGCATTTAACCAAGCAACAACCTCCAGGGGTGAAAAATAAAGCCAATGTGTAATTGCTAAAAATTGCAATTCCTTGAGGCTGCCATGAAAAGTGAATATATCCTTATAAATCCCCACAAGCCTTAAAGTTTGCATTAATAAGGACAGTTGGGTGAGCACTACTGTACCACCACCTGTCTGTTAGGCTTTACTTTCACTAGTTTGAACAACTGAACTGGACGTGGATTAATCACAAAGTTTGTTAATTTTAGCTCAAAACCTAGCAATCTCTTCTGTCATTCTGGCACCAAAAGACCAAGACGGTGACAGCTATACTATTAAAGTTGAGATTTCAAAATTAGACTTCACCACCACTACGTGACATCATGGAGGCTATGTCCATCCTTTGTATAAAGTCTATGCATTCAGCTAAATAATTTTTCTACTAACTAGCATCAGGTTATGGTGTCCAAAATATTTGTGGAGTCCAAACTTTCCATTTATTGTTAATGAAGCAACTCTTGGCTGTAATTACCATCCCTACTCTTTACAGAAGAAAAAAACACAATATAAAGACAAATAATTTCTAAATATGTTTAGTCTAATTAAGAACACATACTAGCTATTAATCTAAATGCTCAAATTATAACAGTTATTGTGGATCTGACTATTGGCCTGCACTACAATAACTGGATGGCCTATTGCCCATATTGACTGCAAATTAAAACTTTGCTGAACTGGCTGAATGGGATCTGGGATGCATGGGAGTTGAATGACACTGACAACACTTCATGAGAGGTAGACAAACGCTAAATTTCAAAGAACTAATACACTAAACAAATGCACACCTTGCCCATTGTGTACTTTTGAATGCCTAAAGTAAAGTGTTAGCATGGAACTTGATTCAAAGCTGAGATTCAGATAAAACATGAAGAACTTTCTTTTGTAGCTTCATTAAGGCTTAGCAGATCTGAAGCTCTGATGGGGGTTGGCATTCATTTCAAAGAGCTTGGATCTAAGCAATTCTTCTAATGCTAGTGTGGGTACCACACTGGAAAAACAAGCACAATTTTGGCTTACATTTCATTCATTGTTGATGAGGGTCTAGAAATTTCTCTTTCTCTAAGTTCCTTCTTGTATGGTCAAATATCAAATCTTGTGTACAGCAGTTTATGTAGCTACTGTATTAATGAGTTTTCGCTCTGATTTATTACTATTAATTAGGTAATCACCAGCAACAAAAGGATAAAATAATTACCCTGTCTATTTTTGAAGCACAGTTTCTTCTGCTGATAGGTGAAGTATCCAGCGACTGCTCCCACTGCAGACACAACAATTGCACTAAGGATTCCTGCTAAAGAGCTCGAGCTGCTTTCTGTAGCAAAACAAACAAACAAACAAAGATAAGTGATACCAGCAGAGAATGTGCAGTCAACTTTGGCAATATCATATGAACATGCCATTGGAAGTTTAAACCTATTAGTCTGAGCATGATTTATAATATTAATGTGATCTGTAAGTGTTTTTCAGCACAAAATCCGACTATAACAACTGTAACCGTAGCATTCAGTCTCACCACTCGGTGCCATTTTGCAGTTGAAAGAATGAATAGCAATTCTGCAAAGAAGCTCACTGACATGACATAATGTGTGAATTATGCGTGTATGTGTGAGACAGACAGGGGAAGAGGGAGGGAGGGATGAAGAGCAAGCAACAGTGTGTGTGTGAGAGTGAGAGAGAGCTGCATCATCTCGTTCCAGAATTTTCTGATTCCTTTTCATTCGTCTATCATTTAAACTTCCAGCAGCATTCACAGTGAGCACTCACAGAAATCTGTCTGCACCTGTAACCCAGTTACTATGACAACACCAAAATGAATAGTTTTCATGCTGTGTGATAGCACACAGTCAAGTATAGGTACTGGCACATATATCACTAAATTGTTTAAATTGTAAGTAAATGTAATTAATTGTGTATCTAAATAATTTTCTCAACAAACAGGTTTAAACAACTTTATATAACCCATTTTAATAGGTATTTCTTCTTACTGACAAAAGAGCAATTTTATCATCATTTAAAGGTGTCTACACTATGACTACATATACTTGGTACATGATTTGATGTTAATGTATTTCCAAGTTAAAGACAGGGCTTTTATTTTGTTGTTGCTACAGGGGTGAAACTGATGTTGAGGCATAAAAGAAAAGTTAAAAAAGAAAGAATAAAAGAGGACAGTAGATCCAGAGCTCATAACAAGAAAAACAAGGGAGTGGCATGAGCAAGAAAAGTGAGATGAATAAAAAGTGGGAATTAGTCACTTAAATTAAGTGGACTGAAACAGGAGAATCTAGTGAGTCAGTAAAAGGAAGTAAATGTGGGTGGAAACTGACATGTATGAACATGAATGTGCACAAATTCATAATACACAACTGGGATGCAACAGTTTCTTAAACAGATGCATTGATATAAATGAATACTGAGCTGCACTGACTATCATAAAAAAAAGTTTCTTCTATAAGACTCATTATAAAATTTTAAGTTTAATGTACTTTTCACCATTACACATTTCAGCACTTGCGACTTAAATATTTAATCCATTTGGTCGACTCTACAGCTTTTGCTTCATTTATAAAATTATTCATAGATACTATTTAAACTTCAAAGGAAGGTTTAAACATGCACACCTGCCAAGGCTACTGCATGACACAAAATAATTAAACTCAGTTAAGTCTGAGGTAATTAGTCATTAAGTGTAAATCAATAAAACCAGAGACAAGTGTCACCGTATACAGTTAGGTCTATAATTTGTCAGACAAAGACACAATTTTTATAGTTTTACCTCTGTACCCCACCACAGTGGATTCCAAATCAAACAATCAATATGTGACTGAAGTGCAGTCTTTCAGTATTAATTCAAAGGGTTTAAAAACTGTTTGCATTAACTGTTTAGGAATTACAGCCAGTAATAAGCCAAGGTTAATGAAAACGCTTCACAACATCTAGCCAAGTCAAGAACACTCTCAAGGAAGTAGGTGTATCATTTTCAAGGTCTACAATCAAGAGATGCCTTCATGAATGGAAATACAGAGCATATACAACAAGGTGCAAATCACTGGTTACACTCAAGAATAAAAAGGCCAGATTAGACTTTGCCAGAAAACATCTAAAAGAGCCCACACAGTTCTGAAAAAAAAATTGGACAGATGAAATCAAGATTAACTAGTACTAGAAAGTGTGGAGTAAGAGAGAAACAGCTCATGATCCAAAGCATCCCACATCATCTGCCAAACATGGTGGAGGCAATGTTGGCACGAGCATGTATGGCTGCCAGTGGAATGGATCCACTAGTGTTTACTGATGATGTGACTGATAGGACAGTGCTTCACAGTGCAAATGGATAATAACACAAATCATACTACAAAAGCAACCCAAGAGTTTCTTAAGGCAAAGAAATTAGATATGGCCAAGTCAGTCACCTGATATCAACCGAATAGAGCATGCTTTTCAGTTACTGAAGACAAAATTAAATGCAAAAGACCCACAAATAAGCAGCAGTTCAATAAAGGCCGAGCACAGCATCACAAGGGAGGTAACACAGCATATGGTGATGTCCATGGGTTCAGGCTTCAGGCAGTCTTTGACTCCAAAGGATTTTCCAAGTATTAAAAACAATCCTTATATTTAAAATTATGTTAGTTTGTTCAATTAATTTTGAGTCTCTAAAAATGGGGGACTATGTATAAAAATGTCTGTAATTCCTAAACAAAATTAAATTAAAGCTAAAAGTCTGCGCTTCAATCAAATATTGATTCTTTGATTTAAAATCCACTGAGAGTCAAAACTACAAAAACTTAACTGTAGCAGTAAGAAGACACTGAAAGAAGACTGTAATTAAAAGTGACTGAGATGACTCCATCCACAATGGGGTTGTAATCAGTATGTTGCTCTGGGGCTTGAATTATTTGCTACCAAAAAGTTCTGGTAATAATCATCACACTGAAATCACAGTTGGCCCAACAGTGATTCATTTCTGAAGCGTGTGTCCTGAGCATGAAAATACTGTAGTGTACACCCTGAGTTTTTTAAAGCTTAGCATGCTACAAATGAATAATGCTCCTGTGTAGGCGTAGAATAACAAATGAATAATTTTAGGACTTGTGCCTATTCAAAAAACAGTGAATATGGCACTAGAGTATGGTGAAAAGCTGAGAGCCTTAGCCAACAAAGTGGCATGTAAGTTTGTGGCACACATGGACTGTTACATTAAAACAGAAAAACAGAACTTACTTTGGGGCTGGTGATCTCCTGTAGTTAAGAAGAGGGAACACACAAAAAGTTAGCAATGTGAAAAACATTTAGTGGTTAATGGTAAACTATTTGCATCCTTCCATCTGATCTAATATGCACCTTTAATTCTACTGTATCACATACTGAAATTCAGAAGCAGAAGTTACTTCCAATGAAATTCATGACGTACTCTTAAAGACCTGCTTCAAACAACAGAGGAGACGCATTTTTCTGTGACTCTCGTATCCTGTTTGCATTGTCAAAGGCATGCCAGTAATATCCTGTCTTTTTCACCAAGTTTCAGAACCAAATTCGCTCTACTTCTGCCGCTGTGATCCTATGTATGGTATTTGACTAGGATTTGCACTGTGATATTTTGTTATTATGCGCTGATCGCAAACACAAACAAAAAAAAGATCCTTACCACTTCCTGAGGCACCCACAGCAGGCACTAAAAAGACACAGAAAGAAAGTGATGTGATTTGGATGATGGAGAGGAAAGGTATTATTTAAATGTGCTAATGATGCATGTAAAGCATTGTTACAGAAATGACAGATAGAAGAAAAAGAAGAAAGATGAGATTATTCTCTCTTGTAACCTCAGGAGCATTAAGAGTTCTAAACTTTCTGTCCTAACTAGACTGTCCAAACACACACACACACACACACACACACACACACACACACACACACACACACACACACAACTTTGTATGAAGCATCCCTTCTATACAGTGACAAAGATGGCAAGGATACTTTTATCACATCAGAGCAATAAATTATCAGAGAGAGAGAGAGAGAGAAACACTTTCTCTAGCTCTTTCACAATCTGATCTTTGATTTGATCCACACTCAAACAACCCTGTTATCTCCTTCTGCACTGCCTGTCTGTATACGTCTGTGACGTAATCCTTGCCCTTTACTTGCTTCGACTTGACAAAGCTGCTAATAACAGAGTACTAAAGAAGAGTACCCTTCACAAGTATATAATGATTATACTACTTTTGAGTTTTTGAATCAGCTTTAAGAAGGGAACTGAGAAGGTGCTTCAGCAAAATCTGTTGTTCCCACATTTCTGTCACATTGCCTTGCGGTTAGTGATTAAACTTTTGTAAAACAAGTTCGTTTAGTACCTTGCCATGGGAGCAAGGTACTGAACTAGCAGCCTTTTTGCAGTAGAGCGATAAGAAGAATGAGAAGAATGTTCTATCAAAACCAAACTACACAGTATATCTTTACCAGCCCCTGATGGTAGTGCTAACTTTGTACATCTTTACAGACACAGGACATTTTATGTTTTGGTTACAACAGTCAATTCAGCTATAATGGTTATGAATGAATACCAACCACTGCGACTCTTGCCCCCTGAGGGTGACAGAATTCCATTCCCTTCTTCCAAAGCATCTTCCAACTTAAGCACTGGAAAAAATAAAAAATAAAATAAAATAATCAAAAACCACTGGTGAATGAGGAAAAGCTAAATTATTCTTAGAATGGGAATTTCCAGTCAAATGTTGATGAAAACATATCGTCATTCTAACACACTATAACATAGCATTTCAGTCCCTCTTCCATTGGTTTTAAATGAGGCCAGAGCTGCCCGGGGCTGGAGCGCCATCATATTTAACTACACAGCTTTAGGAGGACAATGCTGCTGCTAACAACAGTAATGGTTAGCTTTTGGCTTGGCTAAAACTAAACTATGGGGAGCTAATAAGTTGCTTGCTGGTTGCGTGTTTGAGAAGGTGCTACCAATATCAACTCATTATGCACCGAAATACATTAGTGTTAATTTGAGTACATTCAAAGGTAGACGTATTGTACAGTAGGCTAAACAGTTTCCAAAATATTGACCAATATGCACAAATAATTGAAAAGGGGTACAGCTAAAGCAAGAAGTTACAAATCCCAATTTAACCCTTGCTCAACGCCCTTTGTGAATGCCATGCAGCAGCCTTCCTGCAGCAGGCTATAGAGCTGCTAGAGGACTTTTAACCAAAACTGAGCTACACTTTAGGCTATAGCTCCATCAGCATCTGTTCGTATTATATTGCACAGGTTCTTCTGTGCATCTCCCCTTATTCTGGACATTTTTGGTTATTGGTTACAATAAACTCAACTGTAATTGTTATGAGCAATTACTAACCATCCGATTTCTGATCTGGTACTGACATCTTCTCCACTGCATCTTCCAAGGTAAACTCTGGATCTGGTAAGTAAATAAATAAATAAATACATACATACATACTTATAAATCTAGCCAAATGTGATAAATATATATTTTTAAGAATGATGTGTTTGTGAAAACATTGAGGTAAAAAGTATGTAGCCTTCTGTGTTGGCAAAAACCTCAAGTGGCGACAGTTGATCCTTAAGATCTACAGTCGCTGTGGTAAACAAGGCTAATCTCATTGTGCTGCATAGATTGCAGTGATTTGAAGAGATTTCCACCGAAACTGAGCTACACTTTAGGCTATAGCGCCATCAGCATCTGTTTGTATTGTATTGCACAGGTTCTTCTGTGCATCTCCCCTTATTCTGGACATTTTTGGTTATTTGTTACAACAATAAACTCAACTGTAACTGTTATGAGCAATTACTAACCATCCGATTTCTGATCTGGTACTGACATCTTCTCCACTGCATCTCCCAAGTTAAACCCTGGATCTGGTAAATAAATAAAAAATAAATAAATACATACGTACTTAGATACATACATGCATAAACATGGGTGACAGAAATGCAAAATCAATCACTGTATGGGAATTTTCCCATCCTGGAGGAATTTTATCTAGATAATGCCAAAACATACTGTCTCTCTAACACATTGTAACACTCTGTTTTCAGTCCCTCATGACCCTCGTGAATGCCCTGCAGAGATGTTCTCAATAAGGACACTGAAATACAGCCAGCTTCAAGGGTGTAACTGTGATCTTGTGAACCAATGTTGACTTAGATTAAAGGATATTATCTGTCACGAACAAAACCTTACCCTACTATATATTTATTGAGGGAAAACCCAAGTCACTTATACAACATGTGTGACTCAGTGTACAGTGTTAGGCTGGGCAAGGCAAGGCGGGGTGTGATTACCAAATTAAGTTATCACTGACAGAAACCTCAGTGATCTATATTCTAGTGACCTGTTCTTTCACCTTAATAAAATTGTGACAGCAAATAAAATTAAAATGCCATAATAATTTATTGATAGAATGGATGTTAAGTAACAAAGCTACATGCTGACCTAAGTTTTGCACCATTACTCTCATTCTGCTTCTCATTAACCTCACATCTTTTCCTCTTGTCTGAATAGCTTTTCTAAGGCAACCAGTTCCTAAACACTTAATGCATCCTTTCACATCTCACTCTTAGCACTGCTGGGGATAAGCTAAGCTAAAGCAGGATGTGTCCTTCTAAAGAAAAAGGTAAAGACAAACATCACCTTAGGATAGGAAATACTGAAACAAGATCAGCGTAATGTTTAGAAGGAAAGAGCACAAATTCCAGTTTGAGAAAGGAGAGAGTGTTAAGGAAAATACCATTATAAGATGACATAAAAAGAAATAAGTAAAGGGAGATGCTTCCATTTTGATAAACGTATACTGAGGTCATTTGGCAGGCTCACAACATGCATAATTTAGAAGATAAAATCACACATGCCAAAATCCCACCTCATAACCTTCCTGAGGGATTTGTATTTCTTAATAGAAAGGCACAGACAGATTACTTTGTTCAGAAAACAGGGAGTTGCATGCAAATTATACAGTACATTACACCTCAGAAAAGCATTACAGCCTTTATAGTATTTTTTTTTTTTTTTTAATGAGTGATAATACAAAAGTTCTGTCAGGAGTAATTTCATTATTCCCAGGGTCAAAGAAAGACACAGTTGAGAACTAATCTCATTTAAAATATTTAGTTATGGACTTAAGATGGCCTAATTCTAGAAAACAAAACTGCTTAAATGGCATTCTTCAAATCTGTTTGATTTGCAAGTGTTTGCTCAGGGACGGGCAGCGCTGCAGTTTATTCAGAGACTGTGGGAAAACCCCAAGATCCAACTGAACATCTTAAGGACAGCTCTAAAAAATGTCTCTGCTCAATGATTTTCAAGCTATTTCCCATGCAGATCCTCAGCTGCTATTTCTGCAATTATTTAAACTGCTGAAATGCAGAAATGAATATTTCTGAACATCAGTTTAACAGTTGAGCTTCTGTTAATTTAATGTAATTATATTTACTGAGATTAAGTGGCATTAAGTCTTGTTAAGAGGTTGTATAACCAAAAGAAGAAGGAGTCATACTACTAAATGTTTGTCTAGCTGTAAGACCTGGCTCTAGAAAGACTGAGTTCATAACATAGAAAAATAAAATGCAATAGTTTTTATATATTCTTATTTGTATTCACTTTAGGCGAGATCTCGAATGTGGGACTAAAAGAAAAAAAGAGGAACTTTATAAAGTGGAGCTAAGATATATGCATTGAACCATGATTATATGCATACATCTTAGATCCACTTCATAAAATGGGCAAGTTCAGGGACACCACCATAAACAGCTGCTGGTGTGCAGCACTGATCTGTTGCTTTGACCTTAAAACGATTACAAATACAAAATCATACATAAATCTGGGTAATGCAACCTAAATGACTAAGTCTCCTAACCTGCCACAGATTTTAGAACACGTGTGAAAAGGGGTAATACATAAATGTTTATCATCTGTATACTAGCATTATGTATGTATGGGACATATAAAGCTATCTTTAAACTATTTATTATGACTTGCAGCCCTACTGTCACACAAAATACATGCTTGTACTGGAAACAAGGGACAGTACATGAGATTTTACCAACAAGTTTGTGCAGTTTCCATCATAAAAGACACTCATGCACAAGAGATGGCATCATCTATAGAGTAAAAGTGCTTTCTCTGTGGTCTTAACACCGGAAATAATCAGCTGTCAGAACTCAACTGCATTTTACAAAGAGGTGCTTCTGCTATTTAGCCTTCTGTCACTGCCTACTGGAAGAAAATAATCGAAAATTGTCAGTAACATGCAAGACATGCAGCACCAAAAGCAAACAATATAATCTAGTGGCACTTAAGTTAGTAGAAGTAATTCCCTTCACCCCAATATTCATGAATGCATGTACAAGAGTGTGCAAAGTATGCACCCAGATATCTATACTTACTTGTGGTGACACGTTCCTCGAAAATTGTTGTGACCTCATCTGTGGATGATTCTTCATTAGCTGGATCAGTTGGTGCCTCCCCAGTGTTTACCTTGAGACCTATTGTGTGTATGAGGTCATCAAGTCCACTCTATTAAAAAAAAAAAAAGTATTATAACACATATGAACCCAAAGCATAGGACACATCTACTCGATATCACAGCAGCTTATAAATAATATCTATAAAATACACAGCTTAACAATAGGTTCGAATTAGATGTTGTCTAAGACTTTCTAAAACTGCTGCTCACCTCTTGAACAGGTGTTGTACCAACCTTTGTGGTAGGTTCCTTCTCTGCATTAACTGTTGGTTGGGCAGCTTCTGGAGTGTTATCCTCGGAATCAGCAGCTGGCCATTGATAGAAGAGAGAAAGAGAAGCAGACAAGTATTACCTCACTGATTTGTGTTTTTATAATCCATTTACCAAATTGTGTGGCATGGGCTTTTATGATTTGTTTTGCTGCACAGTTAAAAACAAAATCAGAGAGACTTTAAAAATATTTTACATTACTATCGTTATTTCTTCTAAATAATATCCCTTTTGAAGACATGGTGCAAAAGTTGAATGTGATTTTACAAAGAAGAAAAAAAGTTTTTTTTAATACACTGCAGCTGTGCTGTGAGAGATTTAACTGACTAAAACATTTTAAAGAAGAGGGGAAAAAAGAATAAAGATTTCTGGAACCAAAGAACAGTGTCGTATGAATGCCAAGCATTAAAAAGTGAGGAAACTGACAGTAGTTTATTTGTGTAAAAGCAAAAAAAAAAAAAGAAAAACACCAAGTTTTTATTTTCTTATTACTTTAAATGTGTATATATAAAATTCTATCAATCACCTTGTGCTGTTGCAAGTGCTTCGGTCTCAGCATCTGCCACAGGAGTTACTGGTTCTGTTTTTCCAATTGTAGGAGTCACTGATTTCTCCTCATCACCTTCAGGAACATCTGTAGCTTCTGGCTCTGTGCTTACATCTGCAGGAGTTACTGGTTGGGCTGTTTCAACGTCAGGGTTAGCAGTGGGCTCAGGCTCACTCTCCGTGTGTGATAATTCCTGTTTGGCACAACATTTTATTCAAATAAATTACGGTCTATGTAATGCTAGGTGACATTTTCAAACGGTTGACAGAGACCCAGAGCTGGAAAGCTCAAACCAAATAACAAAATATCTCTACTTCTCACCTCAGTGACAGTGACAGCCTCCCCATCCTCATGTTCTCCGATGTCAGTTTCAGGCTCTACTGTTGGGGTTACATCATCTGCACAAAGTTAAGTCAAGGATACGTATGAGAGAATAATAACAGAGTGGCATGGTAACAATCAGTTTCAAACAGATGGAGAAAAAAAAAGCCAATTCATGGTGCCACAATCATACAGCTGGCAGAACCTGTGCAACAACCTTTTTTAATCAAACAAAGAAGACAGACATGGCAAGTCCATCAACGTTTTCCCATGCTTTTGAACCCATACAACATCACCGACTATACAGTTCACTATTTTGTGCCCTCTACTGTTTGGAAACCAATGAGAAGCCATTAGATTATAAATCTAATATAATAAATATCATTTACACCATTGCAGTTTTGGAGTGATTTGTGTAACCACTGATTATTAAAAAGCAGCACGCCTTAATCCATCTGTTGTTCCTCTAAGTCATTAAAATCATCTGAGTGGTGTTTAAAATGACACACTCACATATGCTCAGAGCCACACCCTGGCCTGATTGGTGCCTGATGTTACCAATCCAGCCAAAAATTGGATGACATACACATCGATCACATGCAACCTGCTTCCACATCAAATGCAGTCTTAACCTCAGCACTGGCACTGCAACTCTGTGCTAATGAGAAAATGACAGAGATGTGCTCTTTGTCAGTATGTATGTGATGAGCAATGTGTGTGTGTGTGTGCTTGAGCCAGTGCTGTGACATTCCCCTGTTGCATGTAACAAGCTCAAGCAGTAAAGTGGGCCCTGGCTTGATTGTTTGCTTGTTGACATCAGCAGTACCCTAATGCTGGTTTATCTGAGCATATCTTGCTTTGAAATAACACCAAATATTAAGGCAGGACTGATTTCAAAATCATGGGAGCTCAGAGCCACTGCTCTGCTGACATAAACTCAAATACCTCTACCACTTTTTTTAAAAGAGCTATTCATTGCAGAGTGGACTTTCAATAAAGAATCACTGGGCTTGCCAAGTGAGATTGTATCAGAATCAGTGAAGCCTGGAGGGAGAGCAGCAACACTTCTGAAGTATTTCCATCACACTGAAAATCTTTTAGTGGTAACAAGTACTGGCTACACCCCTGAATCCCTTCATCCACACAAACACACATTCATATAGCAG
>VUQS01004007.1:1458-12127 GCA_015108495.1 Heterochromis multidens
TTTGACATTGCGCTATATAATAGTTATATTTGTACTCAAGAAATGGTGTCAGCGCTGTGACTAAATCATTTATCACCAGCCAAAAACAATGAGGATGAATAATTGAGTCCAGATGTAGCTGATTCAAGCTAGATACCAGGGTTCATTTCCTGTCTGTGCTTTGTAAGACAACCTATTACACCTCCCAGGCAGCTGCCGGGTATGCTGGCCCAGCCTGAATGTCAACACTCCTCAGGTGTCAGTGTAAGAATCACACAACACGCAAGAATGCTAGTCTCCTCCATTTAGATCTTATACTTTAACTCTGTCATATGGTCAGGCAGAGGTGGAATAAGTATATGTACTTTAGCTTACTTGGGTAGTTACATTTACTGTTACTTCTACTTCTACTACTACTACTCAATAGTGTATATAGCATCTAAAATTAGATCTGCCATCTAAACTTCTGCTATCAGATTTGTAATTGCATAATTAACAATAAGTTCAAAATACCAACATGAGCCGTGCTGTTGTTTAATGATGACACTTCTGCACCTCTTCTTATGTAAAAATATAAACGCAGGGCTTGAACTTGTTACAGTGTTTATACATTTTTCTCAAGGAACAGATCGCAACCTCTGTTCTAATTAAATTCTGCATCAATAAACATAATGAAGATGTGAACATGCATGTTGCCAAACACGTGTAATGTGCTTTTCAGACAGCAGTTTGATGAGGTGTGCTGACAATTATTGTAAAGTAAAAATACAAAGGATACAAATAGTAACACACACACATATAAACTAGCCTGCAGTAGCAGTTCCCTTGTTTATTTTATATGCTAAAAGATCTGGGAGGTCATAATTCTCAGTCTGCCTTAAAAGCATTCTCTTCCGGCCTTTTTGGGCCCATGTGGTAATAATTACATTCTCTGGCTTGGCCATGCAGGTGACTGACACTGAGTGACCACTCCTCGGCACCCATGCATGTGCTAATGAAGCACAGCTTCCTGGTTGTCCTTGTTTTATAAGGAGTAAGCTATTTAGTTTGCACTTTGTTGCTTCACTCTCGCTTTGACAGTCAGTCACCGGTTATGTAATGAGCAATTTTAACATGATTATTTTCTCCTCCTTTTTCATACAAAATCTGCTTATTCTCAGCTGCACAGTGAAATGAGGTTGCGTTTTGCAGGTGGGACCAAACTGTCTTTCAAACTGAGCCATGTTCCTCATGTTCTCACTGAAATCTGTATCCATCCATTTCAGCATGAATTGCATGCCAGTTTCAAAACAAATAAACACCAGCAGAGAAGGTTTCTATGGACAAAATCAATCTGTGGGGGGATGTCAGGATTGTTTGGAAGAAAAGGTAAATAGTGAAGTGGAGTGGCCTAGAGACTTTAATGCAGTGTTTACACTGTAATTAGTCTTTGCAGAATAAGATTCCTGACGGAGGGCCTGAGACGGTGTGGCATGATAAAATAAACTCTAAACAGTGCTGTTTCAAGACATCCTCCGTGGACCATAAACCAAGACAGTCTTTACAGACTGGGCTACAACCACCACTCTCTAATTTTCAAAATGGGTGGTCTGATTTTTTTTTCTCCATCTGACCATCATCTTCTGTTCTCCCTCCTTTAATACAACTTATTCTCCTTATTACTTTGCATTTTCCCGTTATTTTTTGCCATTTTGTTTTTTTTCTCAGTGTTTACCCCTTGACTTCCTGCTTCCCCCATCCAGAGTGAACTTTGCATGGAGCTTCAACTTCCAGCTTCTCTGCAGGCCCCTCCGGACTCTGAGCCGATGACACAGTCTTCAGCCATGTATGCAGATGGGGGTACGACTGGGGCTCATTCAGAACTGTGTCACTGTCCACCTGAGAAAACATAGAGAGAGAGCGAGAGAGAGAAAGAGGGAGAGAGAGAGAAAGAGGGAGAAGCTAGTAGGACACCAGGAACCAATAGTTGAGGGAGGGCTGGCAGAGTGACAGCCAATGTACAATAACATTAGTCTTCCGCTCTAGCCCAAGTGAGTACTCCTTCTGGACACATCTCTGCCTCCTCTTATTTTTTCCTTTCTTCTGTCTTCTTTTTCTTTTTTTTGTCAAGAAGCTCCTTCCAATGGAAACAAATTCCTGTCATGCCTCAGTGCTGTTCCCTGTTTAGATTTCTCATTACAAACAGCATTACACGCATGGGCTGGAGCTGGCCAGAGCACAAGCCAGGGAAAAGCTGGGGACCTTAGTCCTCAAAAGCATCCAGCAGAGAGATGAAGGAGCAAGATCTTGTCACATGATGGCCGAAAATCCAAAAATCTCATATATATATATATACATAAGGAAAAGAGAAAAGATTTGTGATACACCTCTATAACCAGGAAATGTTTTTCTGCAAACACATCTTGTGCTGACCTCCAAATACTCTGTAGCTACCTTCCCTTGTTGCAAATCTTCAAATAAAATCAAACAAAAACCTTGGGAAATCTCAAAAATTTTCCTTTGATATTAAACTGTCGTGAGAGACGCCAGGCCATCTTTTGATTTTGAAATTTCCCTGTTATGTGGGGATACGATGAACCCCCCAATTTCCATCTAGACGATTTATGATTATGAAGTGAAGCTGCCTCACAGGATACCAGAACTTTATGGAAAGCAGACCTCCTTCTTTCTCCCCATGCTCTCTCATCTTAGTCCAAGCACAGCACCAGAGGACTGGAGCTGCCATGATTTCGCGGGCTGTCTGGGACTTGTTGACTGACACCTGACTGTGTCCATTAGTGTGAAAAACCAGGGCTACACCACATACTAAGTATTACCTGTGCAAAAGTGATGCTGAAAGGGTATATTGTTTGATGGCTGGTTTTTGTAATCTTTTTTTTTTTTTTTTTTTTGCATTTCTTAAGATTTCTCTCATAGACGTTTTTTTTCCTAAACACAATGGGTAAATACTTTTTATGTCATATTTTTATGATCTTCTGCATATAACCTGCCAAGGGACTGCAGATGCAAATTAGCTTAAGCTAACTCTGGTACAATGCATTAAATGGCGACATTTATGTTAATATTGTACATGGTCCCTTTTCAAATAAAATCAATGGATGTAAAATAAATGTAAAATAACAAGAAATGTTTCTACCTAAAATCCTACACAACAGCCCATCATCTTCATATTATCACAGACTAAGTGAGATTTCTGATTTTTTTTACCACTTTGTAGAGAAAACAGTTTCAGTGTGTCATGACATATCCTCTCATGCTAGAGATAGACTTGCAGACAATCTGCTATCAATTTCTTCAAATCCATGAAATTACACTCTGTGCTGCAGCCAAGATATAAGTGATAACAGGGGACAAGATCTTTTGAAGATATGATGGACGTTCAAAACAGACAGCCTGTTTTCTTTCATGTATATATGGAGTAATTTTTAAACGGTAATATTTATATTCTCTTTTTATCTCAGATATAACACTATACACACTATATACTATTTTATTTATAGAGCTGTTGAAACTCTGTTGAGATGGTGCATCTTTTCCTCTTAAAGAGCTGCAATAGTCGGTGCAACAGAGAAGCAGCTTGTTTTAACCTCTTAATGCTGCTACAAAACATGAAGCCAAACCCATTCTCTCACAAGAGCAGAAAGATTTTCTCAATTAAAATTTTGGGAAACATAGTCTGCTTGAACCCAAAGAAACACTTATTTTTGGAAAGGTGTGTATTACATGAAAGAATTGTTTCTGCTCAATTTGTCAGTGGACTGAACATGCCAACTGCTAAATATGAAGCTTAATGCACAGACTGGAAACAGGGAGAAATGGCAAGCCTGGCCCTGTCCAGAATTAACAAACTTCACTTACAAGCACGTCTACACAGATTTAATTAACTATGATGTGTTAATTGCTAAGTTTAAGTGCTTTTCTTAGCTTAAGACACTGCTGAGCTAGCCGGCTGTTGCGCTAAGAGGTGTTTTTGTCTTTTTTTTTTCTTTTTTTTTTGGCAAGTACTGGGTCCTGACCTCAAAATTGTACTACTTTATTTTGAGTATAAGAAATTTTGCACCTTTTAGACCAAAAATAACACATTGTAAGACAGAGACATGGCACTCAAAGAATCCTGAACTGAAATCGATGACAAAATTCAGAGACGGTGGTAGAAGGATATACCTTCCTGGGAAAACTTGGCCCCAAGTCAGCAATTTTTTAAAATTGTATTTATTTATTTTTTAATCAGATTGGTCTCATGATCCAATACATACAGTTTTCATGCCCTGGTGACCACTGAAATCAAGGTTAATTTAAATAATGCTTCAAAATAACTACACAAATCAAGATGGCTGCTTCTAAAAGGACACTAATATACTGGTGAAAGTTTTAAGCCAGTAGTAACTCCCAGAGCCGAAAAATAAAGTGCCAAAAATTGCAGTTCCTCTAACAGCCACTTGTGGCTTGTGAGTGAAATTATACTGTTTTATTAGTCTCTTATATAGCACTTAAATTCAACTTATATTTGCACCTGTGCATTGCACCCATGTAGTTTATGGATGCTAACCAGTGTTGCTAGTGTTAGCTAATAACTTGCAGTCCTCTAAGTATGGTCACAACTGGCTCCAAACAAACACCAT
Organism: Heterochromis multidens; assembly: GCA_015108495.1. Classification (NCBI taxonomy): domain Eukaryota; kingdom Metazoa; phylum Chordata; class Actinopteri; order Cichliformes; family Cichlidae; genus Heterochromis; species Heterochromis multidens. Next base: position 6,060 of record VUQS01004007.1, read on the forward strand.
GGCAGTGGCCAAAAACATGCTTTAAAATGTGGAGTCCAAAAACCAATGCATGATGACACCAACTTTTGCATACAATCTATAGTTCTGAGTAGCAAGTACATATAGCTACACTAAGACCAGAGGGGAAAACAGGGGAAACATAGCTGTCATTAAATGCACTGCATATAGCAAGCTAAACTCAATCAAATACTACTTTTTAAGACTATGTAAGGCTGACTAAACATGCATCCATTTCTACACCTGGCTGTTAGTTTGGTAAAATATAAAATCAGGAGCAGGAAAGTTGTCGTGCTGGATTCAGAGCTTATGACTATTTCCTATACTTTGTATCAAAGCAGTAGAAACTTCTTGGTTATTATGGGCCTGCACTAATTGACTGTAAATTTCTATTGCAATTGTACAGATTTATATGAGACTGGTTTTAATTTTCTCATCGAACTCTCAACAAGAAAGTAAATAAACTTATTTCCCAAAATGTCAAACAGCTCCTGTCATCCCAGTCACTGAGAATGAAAATTCATGATCTGCACAAATGCACATATGTAAACACTTGTGCAATATTTTAGGTTTATTTTCAATTATTAATAAAGAGGCTTGGGAGGAAATTCCCTAAAAGACTACAAGCTGTCCAACTTCATGTCCAGAAGCCTGTCTCAGACTAGGAATGAGAGAAAGTCGAGGCCACCTGTTTCCCACTCACGTCTACTACGCTCCTGGCATAATGCAGGCTTGTTCATGGTGGATTAACACCAGACCATATGAGGTGGCAGTGCCAGCTGAACTTCAAAACATGAGTCAAGCTGCCATTAACTTTACTGTACCATAATTTGTGGCATCCTATGCATCTAAATCACATGATCCCATCATGTCAAAGGCAATTTCCCACTTTGTCAAAAGAAATGCTCTGTCACGACTCTGACGACCAGCGTGGGCACAGATTCCCGTCTGGTTGGATAACACATTCTTGTATTGCATTAGGAGCGTGTTATGTTCGCTCAACAACATCCCTACGCTGTGCTGTTCTGCTGAAACTGTGATGTAGCACTGTGGATGTGTCACAGTGCTGTTTCACAGTCTGGCCTCTACCCAAACCAGTCACACAACATGAAAATGTGTATTTCATTCCTCATTATGAATTATGTGTATACAGTGACTCTCCAGGGCAGGTTAAGAGCATGCTGACTTCTAAAACTTTTTAGAGCTTATATATTGTCCAGAAACGCTTACTTCAAACTGCTCATGGTCCCTCAGGATACCACAGTGGTTTCACACAGCGAAGATAAACAACTTGTGCCAGACAGAAGCATAATTTAAGTACAAGGCTGCCTCAGTTTGATTTTTCTTTGAGAAAAACAGAACCCAAATGAATTCCATGCATCAATCTATGCTTTCAGCAACAAACTCTACAGTTAAAAAAAACAATGAGGTCATAAACAACATAAATAAGATTGAAAGACTTGTTCAATTTAAAAAAAAAAAAATCTACTCAACTACTCAACTTGCTGTTTCTGCAGTTTTCACCCACATTATGGAACCTATTAATGATTTGTTATCACTGAAAAAAGCAATGAGCAAATCAGATCTTGCGTTGCCTTCCATAGTTCATTTCTATAAGCACAGAATCTGCAATGGCAACGTGCTGTCATTCATAAACATGTAAAGCAGAAAATTTATTTGAATTGCTCTCACCATATCATTGTTTCTATTTTAAATGTTTGGCTTTTTTTATTTAAAAAAACCCAAATGTATATGAAGAAAAAAGAAAACAAAATAAAGCTTGAAGTATAACACATAACATCAATAAATCCACAAGACAGCACATAGCAGGTATCGGGCATGTCTTCTTTTTGAGGGATGACATTATTTGGAAATTGCACAGATGAGCGAACATGGCAGCAGCAACATTAATGGAGCTTGAGGCCCAGCTTTTCCCACTTTCTCCGAAGTGCTACTCAGTTGCACCAACACGTGCCTCGATCTACGCACAGATGTTTCCCTTAGAGATTAGCCTGTGATATAGTGTGTAGCGTGAAAGACAATCAACTCCCTCACACGCAGATGCCTCCAGGGACCTTTTCAGGGGCCCTCATTTTACTCTCTCAGTATATTGTGATAATGAGAGAGCTCCTAAACCCTCCTTGAAAAAAAAATCTTTAGCCAGAGCAGTTCTCCTTTGACCTGTATTTCTCATGCAATTCAAATGTCTTATATCTACTCATCGTGAAATACAGAAATGAGCCACAGGATTGGTAATGCCCTTCAACTATTGAATGCATATTTGCTGAATGAATTTTTGATGTTTCCCTGATTGTGTCTCTAGTTAATATATGTTTTTGCCATACTGTATGGATCATAAGTAAAATCCCATTGCTCCATGGTCACAAGCCACAAATAGCAATATTTTAGAAGGTCTGGGCTGGAACTGAGAGGGGTCTCTTGGCATAGACTTAGAAAAGAAATCTCCAGTTTACAAGCCCTCGGGGTGTCATTTTGCCTGGCGGTGCATTCAGGCAACACTTACAAACACGTCCTGTCCAACTAGCTGAAGAGTGTCAGGCTTGCTTTATGGTCTCTGGATTGTACGACGTGAGGGAGGAAGGCACGTAAAAGTGCCTGGTCACGGAAATCAAAGAGAAGAGACGGCATCCCGGGGACACCAAGCCCCACTGATGGGATTCTAACAGACAGGAGAGCCCAGATTTGCCAGTCACCATCCCCTCAATGGAGAGGCCACTTCCTTTGGCCACTGTGGTTCCTCAGTATCACCTATCAGAAAGGTCAATCAGTGGCTGAGATAAAGCAGTTACTAAAGCTGGATGGTCTTTGAACACAGCAGGGGGAAAACTCCCTCAGGTCTCCTATCTCATTAAACTTGAAAAGGATATTAATCCTTGAAAGGCTATGATAACAGTATGGATGACACCAGTCACAGCGACTGACAGTAATATAAATGCTATCTGTGTTGGGACATCAGTGTTTCAACTCAGTGGACAAGAGAAGAAATTGTGTGGGATGTTTTTGGAAAATACTGCTTGCAAAAATATTATTAGATGGAAAAACATAATTTTATCAAGATACAGTGACTACAAATGTTTACTGAACAAGGTAAGCTTTATTTACCTTTGAAATGCAGTGCATGATTTAATGCTACATGACAACACACATGCCACCAGAGAAAGAAATGTAGGCCTTACAGACATCACAAACCACAGAGGATCCAGCAAAAATGAGTGCACTGGACGCAGTTCTGGCATCTTACTTTTTGTGTCCTTTGTTTTTGAGGTGCACTTTTTTTCACACTAGCACACTTAACAGCCTCCTCGTTTGCTGCCAAACTGCACTGCTCTACACCTCGAACATGGTTAACAGCACATGGAAAGGAAAACACCACTACTGGATGGCAGACTTGCACAAATCTTGACAGGCACAAAGGAAAGCTGGAAATTTCCCTTTATGTGTTGTTTTAGCTCCCTTTCATCCTCAACTTTGGTGGGCAAGGCTTAAAGAATTACAAGTTTGTCCCACAAATGACTTCCTCATTTGTCTCAACTTAGGAGGCAAATGTCATGTCAAACACTAACATAAGCAAAATGGTCACAGTTTAAACCACGTAAATTTGTTAGCATCAAACAAATCCTTCATTGTAGGTTTGTTGTTTTTTAAATAATGTAGCCACATCCACATGAATCCAGACATGAGGGAAACTACCATATTAAATGTCTTATTGCACTATACACATACATATAGAAATAAATGATGTATGTTCTTTGAGATTTGATTCTCAAAGCAATCTAAAGGCACATATAATGATGCCAAGTATGCTTCACTGTGAGTTAGCTGATCCCTACAATGATCCCTTAAAATATTTGCTACATATCTGTTGGTTTTACATGCATGTCTGCTAATGCTAAAAATAAACCCAAACACCATATTTCAATTAAGTGTTAAATTACAAATGATTCTTTGAATTGTAAGGTGCTAAAAAAATAATTTCCAATCTTTGGTCAAAACTAACAGCTGGTTTTAATTCCTTTTACCTTCCAGCGACATCATTGGATTTGCTCAAAAATCCTGCTGTGGACCCAGATTGTTGAAGCACTACATTTTAAGATTTGTGACGTGATGAAAAGGGTCCAGAACAACTGGCTGGAGAAAACACAAATGCATGTTTCTCTTTCTTACTCTAGCTGAGCAACGCCATCCACAGAATCTGTTCAATCCTGATTGAATGAAGCCACAAAAAGTTTCCACAGCTGTTCTGTGTTAACTGGGAAACTTTGGGTTTTGCTGGGTCAGAATGACCAGGGCTGGCAGGTGAATTTAGGGTCACTACTGAAGCAGTTTAACTCCATTATCATTTGTTTTTTCCTCTAAAAGTTCTTGTCATTACTCTCTGCATGTGAGGTAACCTAAATCTCTAATGCAGGAAAATCTGACTGTACCTCCAGCAGTACAAAGCTGTTACTTGAGAGCATGAGTGGGATGCCATGTCATCCGCCTGGCTTTCTCAACAGGCTTTGGTAAGCTCACTCCTGAAAGTACTGACTTTTTTATCATCAATACTACTAAAGCAGGCATTCAGCAGGTTCATTATATTCTTTATATTACCATTATGTGTTTTTCAACATAGCTCTCAGACACCTAGAGCTGAGCCCTGATTAGCAGGTCCATCTCTGTGAGTATCCCTTTGAGCACCTCAACAAGTATATACATCCTGAAGTATGGCCATGTTTCTGGGCAACACTGATTGTTAGGTAAGCTTTGATTATACTGTGGAGTATTCTTATATATTCATAACCCTCTTCATAATGCTTATGGATTGCCACAGAAATAAAACCATCCCATTCTCTGTGTTACATAGGCTATAGGTGCACTTATTTCACAGCCTCCCTCTCTTATCTTATTTCAGATTCTGACCTTTCTAGTTTATATGATGAAAAGTGAATGTCACAGATTTTGCATACTGGGAATGCAATGCCTCTGCCCCACGTCATCGACACTGAATGTGGAGAATCACTGATTGATATTCACCCCAAAAAATCATGAGGCACAGTTTGAATTCTAGAGATGACCAGCAAAATTTCTCAGCAGGTACAGAGACACTGCGAGGGAACATATGGTTACAAATAAGAAATATCTGGTTATTTTCTGGATAAGGCAGGTTTTTAACAAACATCAGGATCATTATGTAAGTGATGAATCAGAGGACTAAGAGATGAATCAGAAAATATCAAAGATTTGTCATTTGCAAGTGGCAGACATTTTGTCTTGTGGTGCTTACTTTTTTTCCCCCCATTCAGACTGTGCAATGCTCAACACTCTATCTCTGATGCTATTAAGATCCAACCTCTGCACTATTAAGTATCCTTTTTTGCTGCTAGTAGACATCTAAAGATGTCAAATTGTATCATTGCCATGGCAATTTTGGGCTTTTAATATGATTTCTTTAAATTGTCCTTTTTCCAGGGTGGAATGATTGTACAGCATACATCTTTAATGACTTTAAAGATTAAGAATTGGGTGCACAAGTTTGAATTTATTTTGGATTTTCTCTAATCCACACAGGGCCAAAAGTATACATACAGACTCAAACACATACACTACCGGTCAAAAGTTTTAGAACACCCCAATTTTTCCAGTTATTTATTGCAATTCAAGTCGTTCAAGTCCAATGAATAGCTTGAAATGGTACAAAGGTAAGTGGTGAACTGCCAGAGGTTAAAAAAAAAGTAAGGTTACCCAAAACTGAAAAATAATGTACATTTCAGAATTATACAAAAAGGCCTTTTTCAGGGAACACAAAATGGGTTAACAATTTAAAGCTGTTCTGCAGCAATTGAGGTTGATCAAGCCTTGAAAGCTGGTGCTACTAATTCCTATAGGTGTTCCAACTTTTCTAGATTACTTACAACCCCCTCTGTCTGCATAAAAGCAGTGTTGGAACACACTGTGGTACCATACCCTCGTGAGCATCAGTTGAACAGTATTGTACTGCAGAAAGTAGTGTGTTGCTACAAAAATGGCGAGAAAAAGACATTTAACAATGGAAGAGAGACAGACCATCATAA
>VUQS01004008.1:0-10332 GCA_015108495.1 Heterochromis multidens
TGTTATCTAACATGTTCCTAGAAACACTTGCACAAAACAACTCCTGTTTGATACCGTTTCTCTACCCACAGGCAAATTGTGGAGTCACTAGCTGAGCCACCAATTTCTGAGACTCTTAGGCCTCGCCTGTTCCTAAGAAGTAAACTTTTTACATTTTTCAGACCAGTGCAGTGTTGCGTCTTATTTTCAGGCTGAAAACTGACCAAATCCATTCTCAGTGAACTGAGTACCTTACTGTTGCACTCCTGAGTTTTCTGTGTTTAATTTTTGATCATGTGGTCACTCAAGCTGGGTTATTTTTAGAAAAAGCTAGATTACCTTTAAATCACTGTGGATTTCATCACTAGCCCTTATCAAACACCATAATCAATGTTTTCCATAGACAATTACTTGCCTCGCTAATCAACCAACTAGCTTCTCCATATGACAGGAGGGACCTGCATTTTCTGAGAATTTAACTTTGTACCACTAAAAACACTGAGGTTGATTGAGGAGCACAGATGTGTTTACCTGACAGAGAGGGTAAAATCCCCCGGATTGCTCTTGCTCGGTCGGGCCAGAAAACTGCCGTGGACTCCCCGGGTCAACAGGAGCTGCTCTGCCTCGATTCCGGTAATGTTGGGGTGAAACCACCTAAATATTTGTGAACAGAGAATTGAAAAAAATGACTAATCAGTGCAAATATAACTACAATACATATTCAGGTATTAAAAATGTTACAAAATCCTTTTACATCAGAAATGTTGGTGCTGATGTAATGTGTAGTGTTAGGTTTTTGCTGTACTCTAAAACTGGCTTTTGACTGTAACAGTTTATACAACAAAAATTACACAATTGCTGTACACAAGCTCTATTAATTTATTCAACTATGTTTTAAAGCACTACCTGCAATCATGACACTGGTGAACTAGTATAGTGTGCTTTATTTAAAAAGTCTGCATTCTTCCTTGATGAATCGATGAATACATACAAACTGTATGTCCTGTCCTAGTTTGAAAAGGAAGGACACCAAAGTTTACAGTTCTGCAAAGCCAAAGCTAATAATTACATGTTACTTCCTCTGTTACAAAACACGACAAGCAAATATTTATCCCAACCACTTCTCAGCTACAGTTAGAAGAAAATGTTCATGAACCCTTTGGAATTACCATGATTACAGAATTGATTTCTAATAAGAATATGACATGTAGTCTGAGCTTTATTCAAGTCACAATTTGAAAATAGTTTGGCTGAACACAAAAACACATGTATATTACATGCCTATTGAACCCAATGTATAATCACTCAGTGTGCACACTGGAAAAAGTAAATTCTTGAATGGAACCTCCACTACAACAACAACAACAACAACCTCCATCAGATGTTTCTTGTTGTTGCTTATGAAACTCGTACCACCATTTCTGGGATATCTTGATTAAACAGCCATCTTCAGTTAAAGTCAGGCTTGGTCGCCAAACAATAATTTTCTTCTTTTATAACCAATGTGTATTTGAAAAACTTTCCTTGGGTCACTGTCTTGCTGCATCACCCAACTAAACTTCAGGTCATGGACCACCGCCATAATATTATCCTGTAAAATTTCTTGATACGGTTGAATTCCTAGTCTCCTCCCTGATCACAAGGCCATGAAGTAGCAAGACAACCTCAAACCATGATGCTTCCTCTACCATGCTTTGCATTTAGGATGAGATTTGGGTGTTAATATGTAGTGCCTTTTTCCTCACCAAACACATCATGGTACATTTTTGACAAAAAACTTTAACTTTCTCATCTGTTCATGGAACACTTTCCAAGAAATGTGTGGAATAGCCAGTATATTTCTAGAGAGCAGTGATTTCCTTTGTAGTTTTCTTCCTTTAACACATTTCTTATTCAGATATCCTGAATATCCTCCATTTGTAGACAAATTTGCCTCTTTCTTAGTGATAAACACCTGGGTCATTAGAAATGCTTTTGCAGCCTTTTGGAGTTGTCCATTTCAATAATGCTTCATTTAATACCTGTGAAAGTTGTTGTGATCGAGGCATGGTGCATACCAACCCTTCTTTTTTTAAGAAGAGTAGACTTCATAAAGAAAACATTAAAAAAACAACTCCTTGTTTGTCATTAGTTTCAAAGCTACATTAGTATTAAAGAGGCAGTGAGAAGATAGTGCAGTAATGTCCCAGTGAATGGCTGTATGTCAGCTGTGTGGATTTAGAGCCCATGTTTAAGCAGGGATCATTGGGTTAAACCTCCCTAACTACTGTGTGCCATTGCTGGCTAATCCAATGCACCATTAGCCATCCAGGACTCCATTATTGTATCAAGGTACAGGGAGCTGACAAAACTGACATGAAATAGAATAAGTAAACAGTAGTTTGTGGTCCATCACGGGTGCCACAAAAATGTGCAGTGGTTCAGGGATATAATCACTTTCACAAACAGGCTCCAAAAACTGTGCCATTTTCAGAAAATGTCAACACATTTGGCAAGCAGCATAAAAGCTCTCCAAACTTCACTGATAAAGATGTCATTCTCTTCCTATAATGCATGAAATCTATTTGTCCGCCCACAAACTACTCCCACATGATCAGAAGTTGAGCAACCAAAACTGGCACACAGGTACACCTGAAGGTTCTTATCTATATCAGATATTATGATGTCATCATGTTACCTTCCACCCACCTAAGGGTGGGCTAAAATGAGTATTTGCAGCATTTCTGCACCTATAACAACTTAAAAAACGAATTGTATTGTTTTATTTTTGAGACATCTAATTTATATCCACAAAAACTTTCATTACGCATGATGATAATATGATGTCCTGTTGCCTAGAAACCACCCAAGATCGGACTGGGAAAAAAAAAAAAATAAATAATCACAGAACAAACAATACTGTAGCATGGGATTGCACTAGTTTACCTAAATATAATTCCTACTACCTGTATATGTTACTGTAGGATTTCACTGTTGTAATAAATAATTACTCTGTTAAAGGCCTATTAGATAAGCTAATACTTTGGACTGTTTTTCAGGAGAACTGTGTAATGTAGACATTACTCTTGTACTAATATCGTATTTTACAGATCACATAATTCAATCGACAAAAGCTATGAATAGTGAAGACAGGAAATAAACTATGCAAAATGGCAGTCCAATCATCAAAACTGTTTAACGTTGTCTTTTTTTCCTAATGTCTGAAGACATTAAAACTTTCTAAAAAGAGTATAAATCCTGAAATAAAATTTTAAAAAAGGCATTTCACAAAAGCATCACATGGATATTTTAAAGTCAACTCACTGGCTCCAAGATTTCTGGTAGCTAAGTACTTGGAAAATCATGCTGTGTGTCACACGTCTTTGTCAATACATGTTCATCTCTGTACTGTGGTCCAAGTTCCAGCAGACAATCTTTCAGTGCTATATCATCAAACTAGACATTCAATACTTTTCACAGGTTTTTATTCTTTCATTACACATCTACTTCTGAGTTAAGTCCTCTGAGACAACCAACATATTCAAAACAGAGACCTTGTTACTTAAAACAAAATGAAAGATAGATTTATACATAAGAATAAATTACCATTATTGTGCACGTGATCTAGCATTAGGCAAAAGTATAACCAAGACACCCAGGTGCGACACCAAAGGTATAGCTTATTACTTTGAAAACCAAGTGCTATTTGCTCCCTACCTGCACACACAGAGAATATGAAATGGACAATTTAATAACATGCGTTTCCCCCTTTAATTTCTAGTTCTGACAAAACTGACATGAAACAGAGTAATGGGGGAAAAAAAACAGATTAATGAACAAGTTAAAACTCTTCCTTATTCATATATAACCTTTAGCTGCAGCCCTCAACTGTGTCTGTGAGAAAAATACTTGTAAATGTGATTCAACAAGAACGAGAAAACAGACTTCATCAACAATGACCTACAGACCAAATGAGTCATGGAAAACATGCATTTCACATCCTAAATCATAGCCTTTCACCACAAGCCCCAACATATTACAAAAGCTTATTATTGATTAATACAACCCAGTGGAGAGTAGGCAGTGGGCGACACAAGAGCGCCTTCATAAAACTCACGCTGAGAAGATAATATCTGAAAGCTTTAACAGTGGGCGAACATTTAGGCGTTGCTGTTTTTGTACACTGTATGACACAAACCCATGACAGTAAGATAAAAATAAGACTCATGTGTCAGCTCAGCAGATCTTGTGTCACCTCAGAGCGGCAAATACACACCAGAACGTTTTTGTGGTCACTGCTATTACAAGGGTCTGAATTTCAGCTCATGTTATGTGACACAATGCTTTGTATTAATTATATTAATAACTTGAAACCACAAAAACAAATATTATACCCCGTAACAAGGATACTTAAGCTGTTGGGAGTTTTTCTGTCAGATCTTCAAACTTGAGAAAAAGTTTTAAATTTACTAAATTTCAAAAAGGACGAAATTGCTTTTTGGAAGTAAAATGTAAATGTCATGTACAGATTTTGAATTCATTAGAAAAATCAAAGTGAAAGTGACGGTATATCCAACACAGAGTAGCCTGACCTGCTTTGACAGTGGAGGAACAGGAGAAGAGTGTGGGAGAGACAGGTGGAGCGAGAAGCAGACAATGCAGGTAAATGAGTAATGATGACAAATGTAAGGGCATGATAAATGCAAACTAACAACCTTGTTGTTGTTGAGGGTTCTTGGATGTAAACAACAGTCCTAAATCTAAAATATGGTTGATTTGAATTCAGACTGTGGCCAAGACCTGAACCTGACCAGCTCACAGCAAATAGACCACACCAGCCGAGACATCTGACCCAGACTGAACCTGACCCCCCCTCTCACCCTCAACAGGGGGCAAAGCAGCACTACGACATGCTCATTCTGGTGAGCAGATTATAGGGGGACCTTTACAACTAAACTGTAAATGTTTACAAGAGGATTAGTCATAAATACATACAAGGCTAGAGGGTGAACTGGGCAAGGCCCTCCTTGTGGCATTAAATATCTCTACAAGCCTAGTGGGGATATTGAGCATGGACAGACAGGAAATGACTCAAAGGCAGTGGGAGAGTGATAAAAGTAATATCTAAAATACTCAATGTAGCACATTCATCTGGCAGAGTATTTTGTCTCCAGATAGTAAAAAATATAAGTGACATGGCATCAAATTGCGTATGAAGACAACCAAAAACAGGAAAACCATTATGTGCAACACAGTAGCTATATTCTCTTTCAAATGCAATTAAACTTCCAGGCCAAATGTGCCTTCTGAAGAATTGTCCTTTGGGAGTTGTTTAAGGTTAATTGTCATTTTCCTATCCTCCATATATGCTTGTTGTTTATTGTTCAATTTACAGAAACTTGTTAAAACAAAACCTGAATCTCAAGATGACTGCCTAATTAACCAAGTTTTTTAATAATGATTTTGGTACTGACGGCAAAACACAACATTGAACCGCTATGGTTTGAATTATAAACTCCCTTAAGGAGAATTCAAGTCTAACATTGTTTTAAAGTCTCTAATATAAATACTATATAAAAGCTAACTATACACAGTTATCTACAAATGATTTAAGCAGCTAAAGTAAAGATACTTTCAGAATCAATGCAATGAACCATTTATATGTATTTATATGTAACCATTTATATGGTACACAAAGCGAAGAAAACTAAGATTAGTCAGCACCCAGTCTCCTAGATAGACTGATTGTTCCAAGCTTTGAGAACTTTTAATGTCATATAGCGCTTCATGTAACTCAGTGGTGATCAAAGTTCTGTGGGGACCACAGCATCTGTTACAGGACTCTTTGTTCTTTGTTTTGCTGCAGGTAGTTCATTTTTGACTCTGGCAGTATTTTTACCTTTGTCAAAGAGGTTGTGTGGTGGTTTATTCCATTTGCTTGTCAGCAGGATTATTCAAAAAGTTATGGATAGATTTGTTATGGAACCAGAGGCTGGGTAGAAGGGATAATGATCTGGATTTAAACCTGGGATTTGTTTGTTTTTCCAAGGGGCAAAACTTTGAATCATATCTTGACAAATACATATCAAACTATATAAATAATAAGATAAATTAATAATGAAATAAGATAAATTGGGATACATCCTTTTTATGTTCAAGAAACTGTCAAACTAACTCAAGTTCTACATGGTGTGGAAGGAATCTTAAGCCAAATTGTATTTGGCTGCATGTTTGGGGTCACACTGCTGAATCAATCTGGGACTTATGGCGACTTATTTTAGAATTTTTTACATTTTTATTTATTTTCCTGTTGCCTTGACAGATATCACAACAAATTATTTGCAAGAGCTGACATAATGCCGACTAATGAATTTAACCAACCATTTTATGTCATATCACACTACTTATTTAGGCATGGGAATAGTGAATATGTTCAGCTGGTGCCAAGTATTTTCTTCTTCTTCTGTGAAGCTCTTGGCAACAGAGCGTTAGCACACCTGAGGTACACGCATGCCTTTGTTTCCACTGTTAATACATTATGTTCAGACACAGGGACAAAACAGTGGCAGTTACGCTGAAAACCTGTGTAGGCCTACAGACCTGAACCTACCATCAGAATTGAATTAGTATCAATAAAATTTTTATCAATATCTATCCTAAATTACAAGTAGAACTGGCCAGTGCCTTTAGGTTACTAGAGTGAAGAGCCAGTAACAGGTCATGGGTGTCAGGTGGTGGACAGATTATTTGTGGTATTGCTTTTAATCCTACCCAGATTCATACTGAAAATAAAAATCAGTGGGACACAAATGCCTTATGTCATTAATCCATTTCTAATCCATCAGAGCGTGGCTGTAACTCCACAAATTCTCACAACAACAGAAATGGGCTGGACCAAATACTGGATCACAGCTTCAAACGCAACAGAAGCAACTACTGCACGCTGTTCACTGTGCCAGGTTTACAGAGGCAAAAGTGCACCTCCCCCTCTGTGCTGATACAAAAAACGCACACAAACAATGCAACAACCTTCTTAAAAACTAGAGTGTACTCCTAGCCTCGTCTTAACCTTACATTCACACATCAGTTATGTCAAAGCAATACTGTATTTGTATGCACACATTAAAAAAAGAAAAAAAAAAAACACTGCCAGGTCTCTACATACATTCAAGTTTCCATGTTACACTTAAACTCTGGATTCAGTGGATTTAATTAATAAAAACTACAACAGAATTAAAGGCGTTATTAAGGGGAAGAAGATGAGCTAAAGCAGGGTGAGGGCTGTTTAAAAGGAAAACAAAAAAATAAATGAATATTATAAGACAAGCTGAATGGGATCATTTCTGCCCTACCTCACCATTGTGGTCGAAGCTTGCCACAGCCCCTTGTTTCAGCAGCCTCAGAGTTTAGTAATCCAGCACTGGGCACTGTTACACAAGGGAGGGTGGGAGGGAGTGAGGGAGATATAGAGACGCAAGCGGGGAGGGTGGAGGGGTGCTTGTAAAAGTGTTACTGGGTTAGACTGAGTGAGACAGAGACAGTGAGAGAAACGACAGAAGTGGAGGGGGTGCTTTGTAAGAGTGTTAGAGAGAGAGAGAGAAAGAGAGATAATGTGCAGGAGGAAGAGTAGACCAGGGGGAGGGGGCCTTTAATCTGGGATTTGGATGAGCGTGAGCAGGCCTGATACCAGCACCCGTCAGTGCTATCAGCAGTCCCACCCCCCACCCCCTCTTCCCTCCTTTCCCACCTTAGATGAATGTGACAGGCAGTAGCTGACTGGTAAACCACCGTCTGCCCTTCTCTCTTCGGTCTCACCTTCTCTCCCCTATTTGTACCCTAAGAGGTCACAGGCTCTCGCTCTAAAGCTCACTCTGATCCCAAAGCTAATAGAGCCTTCTCTGGAAACACAGTCCACGGCAGGCCAGATCCGGGTGCCAGGTCTGCGAGAGCTACAGGGTCCTTACTATCTTGTCAGAGGCTAAATACAACAGCTGTGTTGCCTGTGCCTGGAGATTAAACATGCCGTAGTTACACCGGATCATAGTTAGCCATTGCCAAGCTAAAGCCCTCAATCCAGCCAATTCAGCAGTATGCCATTAGCCTATTAATTTTGCAAGGGTGGGTTAGGAAGCTTTACTCATGAGTTAGAAAATAAATGCAGAGAACAAAAGCTGTAGTTTAACTCTTAACTATCTAACAGAGAGTTTTGGATTTTCCAACATCTGAAAGAACCTGTGTAACCTGACTGAATCTACTTTCATTATTATTAATCCAGTATCTTCCAAATACTATTATGAATCAAAACTACTTGGTGTTAAATAAATACAATAAATAAATAAAGAGTGACTAATAAAACTAAGAGCCTGCAATCACATAAGACAATTTGGGAGTTTGTAAAGATCATCGCAAGGACAAATTCATACTTTGACCTGATCACGGTGCATTAGCATATACAGTACTGTCTGAGAGCTATAAATGTGTGCAAAAAAAAAAAATCAACTCGGCACCGTGTTAGGGGTTAGGTAGTAAAGATAGTCAAGAAAACCACCAAGAATCAAAGCTGCCTAATTTATCTTATGAGATCCTTGTACTACTTTTCTTCTGACATCCATAGATTCATGTTAAATTCCTCAGGGCTTTAAACTCAATCTCTCAGTAATCTGCATAGAATTATTTTCTTGGTGAAGACCACACATTTTTGGCTGCACAGTTTTTGCCTTTGAGTCTAGCACTGTCCTTTTCATACACAGCATGGCAAACAAGATGTCTTATTTTTCACTATGAAACTCATTTTATTTAAAGTTGTAATTGTGGTATTTAGTTTCTTGGTAGGTTTTCTGGGAAACCTTTGAGATCTGCAATAATATATTACTGTGACCTGGTTTTCTGTGTACATGCAAAATCATGCAAAAAAAATTGACAACCCCCCCTCAAATTTGGGATAACATAAAAGAACACACTGATTTTGATCACCGTGTCTTGAATATCCCAATTTACAACTCTGGCTGCAAAAAAAGATTTAAAATGTACAACTGAAAGCTAAGTGACTTCGAATTACAGACACACTAGCAGCATAATGGACAACAAAAGAGCAAAGTTATCTCCTCATCACAACTTCTTATGTTTACCGGAAGTATGTAAATTTTGTAAATGTGTTTCTACAGGCCAATTTAACTGATACTAAAATTGATATAAAAAATGTTCATCTTAATACTTTGTGCAATGTTAATTCCCCGCTATTTAAAAACGTATCTAATGGCCAAATCATTACATTAGTACAGCACAGATCCAAACTCAAGAGTGACTACTTTAGTGCAACTCCCATGCCAATAAAACTGATATCCCCCAAATTATGCTGTTTAAGATTAGTTTATGTAAGAGTGAATTATGAGAAGTCTTGAAAGCAAACTCAACAGCCTGGCCTGCCTATAAAGCCTTTTCCATATTCTCTACTAGCCTCAGTTCATGACTGCAGGAGCAGGAGTGACTCAGGGCTTTCCAAGAATAGGATTGCCTTTGACAACCACCAGGCGCCCCATTTCCCTGCATCTGGCCTTGGGCAGCAAGGAGAAGAGATACAAGACAATGAGTACGAGATTTCAAATAGTCTGGTATATATCTGACGAGATGTCGACAAGAAAGAAGAGAAAAAAGTGGATGTACTGTGGGAGAGACAGGGGCAGCTGGGAGCTGTAGGGTTAGGCCTTGGGCAGCTTCAGGGGAAACAAGCCTAGTGTGCATCCAGCCACCACTCTATCCTCTTACATAATGTCTCAAGTTCAATATAGTCCTGGTCGGCTATTTAAAGCATGCCTGTCTAGGCCTGCTGACAAAAAGGTGATATACTTAGTAGCCACAGTGCATGAAAGCCTCTGCTAGGACTATATTGGTCACAGACACACCTCGGGTGTGGATTTTGGTAACACTGCAGTTATTTTTAGCCCTGCTGATGATCTGGGGTATTTACATGAGGTGAAAAACTCACATCAAAAACTCCCTTCAATAATTCCCTTCTGTGTAGAACAAGTCCTTTCAGTGTAGTAAAACACACTAAATAAGAACTGTGCATATGCATGAATTAAAAAAAAAAAAAAAAAAAAAAAAAACAGCAACGCTACTTACACGTACGCACCAAAAGATGACTCGATGATTACAAAAGTGCAAGTTGTGATAAGAACATTTTTTAACGGTAGGATTAATGCAAAAACAACTCGTAGCACAGGGGATAGAGTTGTGGCTTTTACATCAACTAAATAGGACTTGGAAAGCTCTCAGTAAAAGCAACTCTGAGCATTAGTGGTTAATCAATAACTCATGTTTTTTTCCACAGACACATCCAAGCTTTTTTTTTTTTTTTTTTACCCATTAAAAAAA
>VUQS01004010.1:0-10669 GCA_015108495.1 Heterochromis multidens
ATACAAAAACAGCATGCCAAGATTTTTGTCTTGGGCTTTGATACATCACACCTTCGTCCAGCCGGCATCACATGACTGCAGCCGAGGAACTGAGTGTGGTTTTATGAGGTGCCAGTGAAGATGACCACAGTGCTGTAAAAGGCAAGAGTTGTCTGGATAATGAAAGTAAAGTGACACAGAGCCCCATCTGCTGACTTTTATTTTAATTCATTCAGCTTTCCTTACGTCTAAAAGCTTTACCCACAGAAGCACCCACACACTTCACTGCTGGCCTTCTTTGCCTTTAAGATTAAGGTTATATTATTGCTACCGCCTACATTTCCTGTCTCTCATCCCCTGAGAGCAGACTCAAGCTGTTGTTTGCAGTTACCACAGCCTCTAGTTTTCTCCTGAGGTGGTCACAGTTTGTTTTAGGGACCACAGCTTTGTTCCAGACCACTGATGACAGGTAGGGCTCAGCCGTGGTGCTCTAGTGGGACAGGTGCTGTGCAGGTGCACAGCTTTACCTCGGCTTTATATCTGGCTTTTGTCCACAGGTTCTCTCAACTTGCATCTCCTGGCTGTGAGCTTCAAACTACGCATCTTCTGGAAAACAAATTTATCTCAGGATTAGTTTTCATTATTCAATCAAAAGGCATTTGAAGGCTGAGCTGCAAATATTGTTCTGCTTAAATAAACAAAAAGCAATCATAACACAAGGAAATGCTAGTAGTAGGTCCCCCGCACTGAATAATAAGTGACATTTTCTGTATCTATCTCACTGCATCCGTGCTCTCTCACTGCGTCTTTGTTTGTGGTTTTCCAGACTGCATCCACAGTGTCTGGGGTGCGACTGATTTAAATACCATCCTATCTCATTAACATGCACAGATAGAGCTGCGAGGGCCAATTACATTCATCTTGTCATGTGGCTGGGCTTCCAAGTCGTTAATATTTTATGGCAACACGCTCCCCCAGCCACAGCAGCAACACACCAGTGCTCTTACATTATTCCACAGTTCGGGACATGAGATCAGAAACATCCCCCTGAATACACACACTTCTAGGTCATGACAATGTAAGTATGAAAAATGAGCAGAAGGGGAAAGTGGTGGAAATGCACATGTAGACACTGTTTGCAGTTTTCATGACCAGTGATTTTTATTAAACAAACATTAAAAAATAAACACACTGAATATGGATGTAATTGTTTGTTTCGTTATTATTAAACCAGCATATCTAGTGAAAATATTAAAATCTCAATATTTGAAAGATATGCTATAACTATTGAAGCTGCATTTGTGTTACTGTGATAAGGCAGTTTGGACTAACTGAGACACTTCACTCTCATTTTAATTATCAAATTTTGAAAACTTCTGTTCTCAGCTAGATGGTAAAGATATTTCAACTAAATTAATTATATTAGCAAAAACAGAAAACATTTTTTTTTTTTACAATAGTAACTAGGAAATACATTTGTGTTTAACCATCTGATTGGGCTCAATACAAACAAAAACTCACCAAGTCTATAAGTTTTTAGTGGAAAGAAACATCTAAGATTTCACCTAAATCACCTTAAATCTCCAGAATACCTGGTGAACGGACATTGTAGTAAAATTATTTTGAAATTTATTAGGATATTGCACTGATCAGACAACAGTGATTATACAAACATATTATCAGTAGTAGTAGTAGTAGTGTTTCCTGAGATGGTGTCCAGAGACAGGTTACTAACTACTTCTGATCTGAATAGATTATTATAGCAAGAAACATTGAAATACTCTTGTCTTCAGTCCTTTTATATTTTCTGTAATACATTTAAAAGTAATAAAATAGCCATGCCATGTTTCTGACATGTAGGGTGTAATTGTTATTTCCTACAAATACTTAGTAATTACAGTATAACATAGGATTAACATTTGGTAATTTTAAAGGAAAGAAGAAAAAAAATAATACTATACTTTTGCTAAATATTTTTTTATGTAATGATTGCATTTTGGGTATTTTGGGGGAAAATAAAATCTTATATTGTAATTGCAAAGTATTATTACATGAACAGGTTGTATTATGGAGTATCTTACCTCCCCTTATTACATTGTATTATGCATTATTAGTAGGAGTGCAGGCTGTATTATAGAATAGCCTAACATCCCCTTCCTATATTGTTTTACACATTATTATTATTGGTGCGGGCTGTATTATGGAGTATCCTAACTTCCCCTTTCCACATTGTAATTACACATTATTTGCGGTGCAGGCTTTAAAACACCTAAATTATTCTGTTTTCAGGTGGAGAGGCTCTCATTCAACACTGATGGCACATGCTTCAGACCTGAAGAAGTAAACAAATGGGACTATTGCTTAGCTTCTGAAATCTCTCATTTGGTCTGCCTTTTCCCTTAGGTGTTTCCTTCAGTACTCCTACATGATAATTTGGTCGAGTGATCATCTTATTTTGCTTTTTATTTTATTCTTTTCTGACTGTAGCTGAGCTCTACAGTATTGGCTAGGATTGACTAAAAAGCTGTTGTGGTTTAGGTCTTTTCATTTGATTGGCTAAAAACAGTAAATGTCGTGAGACTTGGTTGCAGTACTGTATCAGAGACAATAGCTTATCCTAATGAACTGGACAAAAAGACCCCTTTGGGATCAGGATGAAGTGGCATTGAATGATTGACTGAATCAGTAAGATCTGTGAGAAAGGTCTTCATCACCTTGTTGAATTGTTTTCTTTGAAGACCAAGCACAATCACACAGCTACACACATTAGCAGAACTGTTTTCTCTCCCATTTTTCTCAAATACAGAGGGAAACATTTTTTGCAACAATTGCACCGGTATTTTAGTTATGTGCTTGTTGAACTGAGCTAAATCCAAGCACAATAATCCAAGAAAAATCTATGGCTCAGCTCCTGTAATTCCTTTAATGACTTCTCTAATGAAAGTGACCACTCTTCAGAACAGTGGCCACAGCTTGTGCCTCTACTGTACAGAGTGGGAATGGCTAGAGGAGACAAGCTCAACACATTTGTGACTGGTAACAGCAGCCTTCACCGACTCGCCTCCTGGCTCTGTGGCGATATGCACCAAGATTGATGTGTGTTCCTGACAATGGCCATTTATATAGAGAGATGCAACTTGGCAATGTGAGGGGAAGAGTCACTTAGCAGAACAATTTCCTCACGCAGCATGGTCCTTTCTCCTTATCTAGCCAGCACAAATTATATTCAGAGAAACTGTCTCGCTTTCATACTATACAGAGTTGTACTTCATTGTATCACAGAACCAGCATGACAGCAAAAGCAGGGGGAAAAGATGTATCTATTTGAGATGATAAATACTATGATAAAGAATAAATCACAAGAGATATTGATGCTATAAACCACAAATGGGCAAAACACTGCTCGAATGATGGAACAGATTCATAGACCATCTCAACAAAGCCTGCAATGTACTAAAAGGAAAAGTAAACAACTCCCCCAAATCAAAAAGATGCTACATATTCTTGGGATGAATGACTGCAATGAGTCTGTACTACTGTTTAACTCAATTCAAGTCCAATGTGTTTAATCAGTTACCTTTACAGTGGTAATATGAAGCAAGTGACAAATTGAAGGCTAATTTAAATAAATGTATAGAGTTTAGGTGGATTTTTTATATTATTATTATTTTTATTATTTTATAATATCAATAATTTTTTTGTAACCTGTAACTGTTGCCCATCCATTCTATGGACTACCATAATGTACTGTACGCTATGCCACTTAAGATACAACACTACGAGAACTTGAAGCAGTTTTGTATAAATTTTTTAAATCTAAAATATTCTCTGTTTGCGTCAGCATTGCCAAAGCCTGATACTAGGACTATTCTATTAAACAAGACAATAAAAAATAAGAATGTAAAAGTTTTTTTCATGTGCATGAAGGCGTAATATTAATTTAATTTGCGTGGGATGATTTTGACATTTGAGCTGCAATTACATCGTGCAGCACAAAGAATGAATGATGCAGATTTGTGATAACTGTTCATTAATATTGTGGCTGGATGTTGCAAATGAATTCACGCTCCAGTAAGCAGTCTAGTAAAGACTGTCTATTGAAATTCAGCAAACTTTTAATTACATTTTTTCAACTATTACATTTCTATTAACAAAATTGTTTACAAAAAACTCTCTCAATTCTTATTCAATTAATTATATAATCATATACATAAAAATCCAACATTATTCTTATTGAATCCTTCTTAAATATTTGAATAGCTCATGAAGTATTTGCAGAGGCTGCCTTGTTTTCTCTCTATTGACATCATTTTTTGAAAAGCTCTCAGGTACAAATAAAAATAAATAATAAAGAGTAATAACATCCAAATCTTCTGAACATTACTCATGTCTCTTATCTGTTGTGTCGTAGCAGGGCATTCCTCATATCTCATTTCTCTAACAGCCAGAATTACTAAAGTGAGAGCTGCTCCATGTTTTGCATATCAACCATCTTCCTGCTGACAAACGTTAGCTTTAATAAATCCACAGAATGGAGACGGGAGTGGTAGGAAAACCCACCAGGACAGGCGTGGAGCCGAGGCAATTTACCAGGAAATGAAAAAGTAGAATTGTCTGCGGGGAATATCAAAATCATCATAATCATTTGTCAAACTTTGATCTGTATCTTTACAGCTCTGATTGTGTAACTGCTGCAACCAGAACTTTTTCAACTGTGCTCTTTGTCTGCATATTTTCACACAAACCTCTGTGTTCATTAAGCAACCCTTTGTGTCATCTCCTACTGAAGAGTTTGAAAGGCAACAAATAACTTCTTATCCTCTCTCTTATCATTATTATGATGACTGATTATTATCAATCACTAATTAATGTTATGTCTAATAGAGAAAAGCTAAAAGTGAAAAGCATGTCACCATCTTAAAAGAGGCTTTGATCATTAAGTATACACAACCAAATGTTTACTACAGTACTCAGCATTGTTTATAATTTAATCAGGAACTGACTGCAACATTAGCAGGCACAGAGCACTTGGTGTGAGGCGAACGACATATGTAAGAGCAAGCAAACTGCTTCAATATGTGTGGAAATGTTCAGATGAATGGAGTATAGTTGCCCGTTCTGTCAGAACAATACTTCGTATATTACTCAGTGATTTAGTAACATACTATTTTCTATGCCAACCTTGATGGGAAAAGGAAAAAAACATAGTTATATTTTACAGATAGTTTTTTGTGCTTTTTCCCCTCTTTGTTAGGGTTACTTTAAGGGAGTTTTCATTTGGGGGAAATCTGTTCTTTTTCTTGTAGAGATTTTAATGAGACTGGTACCACTGTCATCTCTGCAGTCTGTGAGAAAAAAAACAGCAGCTAGTAAGTTTACCACATGCCCTTCTGTAAATGTGTTGGTTTTACAATGTTACTATTTTATGTATTTGTTTTTTTTTGTTTTTTTGTTTTTTACTTCACGAAAACAAGATGCTTGTCCTAATTAATGAGTTTGAATGGTCCCTGACTGTTTCCACTGTTTCTAATCATTAGCCTAAGCTAAGCTAACCATCTGGATAAATGGGAATTGATCAGCCTTCTAGCCTTCTACACTTTGTTGGGAAGATTTTATACTATTAAGATTTTTGTGCCACAGTTTTATTCTATTTCAATGATACAATACAAGGGAATACAACTGTCTAATTACTGAATTGTTAAGGAATACTATATATATATATATATGATTATTAAAATATGTGCACATCCTACAGCATAAAATGGTTACATCATACCTTAACGATCACACAAAGGAGTCAAGTTCATCCAGATATTAGGATGTGTTGTATTATCTTGAACCACTGAAACAGTTTAAATTTTAGCTTAACTAAAGACAATCCCCTAAATATTTGAAATGTAACAAAAGGTACTGGGGAATTATTATATACTTTTGCATTTGTGGAAAGAGGTACTCAGAATTTTCTGGGGATTAATAAATACAGAGCAGGTTTTGCTGAATCAGCCGGGTTTTTTATAGACTGGAGGGCAGTGTTGGAAATTGATGTTGAAGACTTTAAAGGGATTTTTCAGGGTAGATAACATCCAAAGCAAAGCAAATAAAGTCTGGCAACATAACGGGACTAACATGATAGAAAGGAAACACTGTACTTATTAAATCAATAATAAAAAAATATTATTATGGTGTCAAGATTTTTTAAATTTTATTTTGTTATGTTAGATCCGTACTGTATTATGTAAATCTTCTAAGAAGCATATCACCGAAATGTCTCACTATTCTAGTAAGTGGTGGATATTGATTACTGTTAATGTTAACAAATGTTAATGCAAACATTCTATCTTTCCAGGGACACAGAAAACATTAATGAGATCTAAAAAATCTCAAAAAAATTCAACATTTTGACTTTTCCTCTAAATCTTGAGTAGGAAACATCATGTGAACAAATTATTATATCAGTGTTTTGGATGCTGAAGTAACACATGGAGTTAGTCCCAGTACAGAAGAGAATGTACAGATCTTAATAGCCTGGCGTCCTTGATAAAGACAAAATGGTTACTTTCAGTTTCTGCACACCAGGTCTCCTTCTTTTAATTGACATAATGGAATCATGTGCTGAGTGTTTGGTGTGTGAGCCATCTGTGTTCCAGCCTCAACAACACAGCTCGAGCACAAAACATCAGAAGGATAACTCATACTCTAAAAAAAGGTAAAAAGGTAGCAGTAGAGGCTGTGAGCATGTTTATTAAAAAATCAGTGTAAGAGTCACATTTAGAAGAAAAACTGATTCATAAAATATTTAGAAAGGACTGAAGTTTGACTCCTAAGAAAAAAAAAACCTTGAATGTATCCATTTTCAGTGGGAGATGCACAGACAATAACCCATTTAAAATACTTTATATGAAGAAGATGGTGGTATATGATGTCAATCAATACAGAGATAATCAGATCAGAGAGGATACAAAGTGGGCAGAATTTGATTTCTGTATTAAATATGGCCAGCCTGCTCTTGGTGTCCTGACACCTCCAGAGCACAGCAAGCAGGGGGAAGACCCCATGATGAGAGAGAAAATACAATTCCCAACATCTCCTCCCTGTCTCCCACTGAGCTGATGTGACGTCCTATTAGGGCAATGTGCCAGGGCAAGCAGGTTTGCTCTTCAGACTGGTCTCTGATCAACAAACCAACAAAGATGTCTTTCGCCACATACAGTGAATATGTCCTACCATTACATAAAACCACTGGATTTTGTAAACAGGAAACCAGTAAGATTTTTTTATTTTATTTTACCATTGTACAACAATAATATTTCTTATGACTTTAAACAAAACTAACAGTATCTATGTAAACACACAGTTTTACTTATTTATGTTGAACCTGGCAGCAAAATGCAGAACTTGGCTATTTTAGTTGCAGGCTCACAGTGCCATTCTCCTGTGGCTAGTTATGTTGTTTTCTGTGAACTTCACTTAAATATTCTAAACTGGATTCATTGTTCATGTTCATTCTCCAATATATCTGGCACAGTAAAGGTGATCGTTGTGGCTCGCCTTTAACAGCTCCATCTGTCCCGAACCTATCGGGATGTTGCTGCCTGGGATACCTTCCCACATACAGGCTGAGCAGATAACTGAAACACACAGACCCAAAGCAGAATTGCACCGGCAGCAGCGCACTTCATTAAAGAGAAGAATGCACTACAGAGGAACCCTGTGCCTCAGCTGGCACTGACTGCTTGCGTAATCAGACATCCTGAGCAGATGAAGCATGGTGTGGTATGCTGGAGCCGACTGCTACATTTACTTAAAGGATGTTTCCATCACTGGAGTGTCATCTGGAATCTGTTCGCTGATACCTTTACTCCATTCCAAACCAATTAGCACTTGATGGTCTGCGTGAAGGTGGTTTCCACTCCAGTGAAAGCTAATCTAAATAATCAATACTTTCCCAACCAGCAGATCTTTGAGTTTAAGTGCCAGGAAGTTCAAAGCAAAACTCTGACAGGAGCAGAAGAATGTGTTAAACATGTTGTATTATAAGCTGTTTGATCTATAAGCTGTACAATCAAACCTAAAAATTGAACATTTGGAAAGCTGGTGCATTTATACAAGTATTTCTCATTTATTTTGCTATATTTTAGTTATTGTGTAGAGGTGTTTGGAAACACATTTAGAGCTAAACAAGCGATAAGAATATAAATAAGATACAATAAAGGCGATGAACAACTTTTCAAATGAGTTTAGGAGTACAGCTCCAGCTTCATAGTTTAAGAAGTAGCTGTTTGGAATCAAATAAACTGACTTGAATTAGTGTCACTTGTTTCTGCAGATGACATATTTGAACATGAAAATTAAAGATTTTTTTTTTTTTTAAATTAGACAGAAGTGAAATGATCAGACTTTCACAGCTGGCTTCTCATTGTTTATGTATAAGTCTCCAAATCAGCCTGTAAAAATCAAAAGCCTTACCTGAATTAAAGCAGATCTCCAGGTCAACATCCTCTTTTCAGGCATGTCCAGATGGCTTCCACAGCAGCTGCTATTTTTAGAGCGCTCCCTGGATGTCCGGTTGTGACCGCCTGCACTGCGCAGACAGCAGTTTCACCAATAATCTCAAACTTGCAGAGAGCAAACATCAACTTCTTTTTCAAACTAACCTAAATTTCGTCTGAAGAATCACCGCTCCTGTTGAGAGCTGGGTCTGCATCTATGACTGTACAGTTTTTTTTAGCACTTTTCATTTGAAGAGTCCACAGTTTTGTTAGAGAGGAGCGCTACTGCACCATCCTGAGGTGTCTGGGGGACAACATTAAGCCAACATTAAACCTGAACTGTGGTCCCTGCCAGCGTGCAGTTGTGAGCACAGAGAATTTTGACATGGGAGTTTTATTTTTTTGGCCACACCAACACAATCTTCTCTTACTACCTGTTAAGTTAAAAATCAAGTTAAATAATCACTGCTTTGTCGTACTGGAGGAGATTGAAAGCACATCACAGAGGAACAAGGGCAAGGGGACATGACAAGACTTCTGGGGAGTGATCTAAAATTAGCAGCCAGGCTGAAAACAGTCCTGAAGTCTGCAAGAAGGTGATCTTGAATAGAAAATTCGCCCATTTTAGATCAGGTAAGGTTTTTGATTTTTACAGACTCATTCCTCATTGAACTTATCAACAAACATAATGAAAAAGAAAAACATGAGATGACCTGTACCTTACTGTATTTCTTTTTTCTTCTTTTGAACACTGATTTAGTGCAGGCATCAATAGCTGCCATGGAAACAACTTGATCATCGCTTCGTTTTGACAGGATGAATGTATTATCAAAAGCAATTAAGGTGTCACCCGTGTTTGCACAGAGATGGATGACACTTTGATGATTATGATGAAAAGCTATATGCTGACCTGGAATGAGCTGACGTCCCAGTTGTGTGATGATTATTCGGATGGCTGTTTGCTGTACTTTTCTTAGACAGTGGGATCACAACTGTCTTTTTTACATTACATTTTGTGAACATTGTATGACGTAGGCAGTTATTTTAATGAACATGATTCAAGTACTTTCCTAACATATGAAATATTGTCCTACATTACTTACATACAAGAGTACAAACACAGCTACGAGGCCTTGGTAAGGGCTCCTAGAGGGAAAAAATGTCATTTGCATCTTGCATGCTGATTGGCTGCAGACATACACACCCATACACGCTTTCGGGGGGAAAGCTATTTCCTCAAGGCTTTCTCCATGTAAATACAGTATGTCTCCCAAGACTTTATTTACAGTCAAAAACTCTTCAGCGTGCACATTAGTGCGGAAGATTTATCACTCAAGCCTGTTTCATTTGAGAGGCACTGTAACTCTTCTTCTGTGTGCTCTGTAATAAGAGTGCAGAAAAATGTACACTAATGTAGTCGTCAGAGGAGTTTCAGTGAAATCCGCTCTAATCTGGACGTCTAGTGATGGCTGCTGAGGACAGGAAGTGCAGAGTAATGGCATTGGTAATTGGGAAAATAGGTCACCTGGGATATGAGGTGTTTGCAGGTGGAGTTAATGGAGGGATTGCTTTGGTTAAGGGCTAATATGAATCACCGATAATGTGCTCTAAATACAGATGGCCGTGCTGTCACTTCAGTTCAAGCAGAACTAGACTGATAGGTTTACACAACTGACAGATTGAGGTCATGGCTTTAAACTAATACTTCTTATATCCTAATGGAAGTTTGCTTCACATCTAAATCTCATGTAGGAAATGAGATGAATCCAGGTACTTGGCTGCTTGTAAAAGACAATATTCAGTGAGTGGGCTAAGCGTTTATCACTGGCCCTGTGCGCATGTTGTGGTTAATTATTATTTCCACAGGAAATCCCTGTATCGAGTGACGACCCCCACCTAAAGCACACCGACGCAGAAACGCGCACACGGGCACACATACACGATATTGAATGCAGCTGCATCTCCCAGAGGGGAAAGGGTAATTTGTCCACCTCAGAAATAAGGGTCTCTCCATTTCTCTCAGCAGGATGATGAAAAACATGAAACCGTGCTGCTAATGAAAAGAACACTCAGGATGTGTATTATTATTCCATCAGTCTCACCTAGTGAGCCCTGGCCTGGGTCCATACCAGAGGAAGGGCCACAGCTTTTCCACCCTCTCCTTTCAGAGCGATCTCATGGTAGGCTGCCACTCGCAGATT
>VUQS01004010.1:19202-49376 GCA_015108495.1 Heterochromis multidens
TTTCTACTCACACACACACACACACACACACACACACACACACACACACACACACACACACACACACACACACACAGGAATAGTGTGCAGGAAGAACCTAATCACTACACGGTCTCTATTTCCCAGAGCCGCAGCCAAAAGCTAAAATGACCACAAGCTTTTCCCTCCTGAATGAACTCATAGATGATAGTGAATAAAATTTCTCTCTTGGTGTAAATGCCTCTCTCTCCATGGCACACGAACACATACTCATAGACAAAAAAAAAAAAGTAAATAAATAAAATTTAAAAAAATAAAAATAGCCACATGATGGATAAAGAGCATTACATTAGGTTGTTTGAGCATGACGCCTGAGAAGGGAAAGATTTTCTTTCTCGCTTCCAAATATAAATTAAAGTTTTAAACTGTATAGTTTCTGTGAGCTGCCTAGTTCCTCAACATAAACCCTGGTTTGTCTCTAAAGCGTAGGTCAGAGCTGAAAAGCCTGCCAGGGTTTTTAGTGGGCTTGTAAAATATTAAAGTCTCCTTGTAAAGTTTCATAAAGTGCTGAAATCTGTAACAGCTAATTTCTTTTACTGACAGACTGCAGAAAATGACAAAGCTGTTAATGTGAAAGCCTGTGTAGATTGACAAGTCATCCTGTTACATTTTCAAAGAGTTTGGCTGTAGGCTGTGGTTCATGCACTGTGGCTGCTAGGTACTGTGCTGGAGCAGGCAGAGGTTCATGTCTGTTTTGACTTTGACACTGTCAGTCACCACTAGAGGGCAAAGCAGCTCCAAAAATCTCTCATGACTCAGAGCACCCTCATTTGTTTGCTACCGCTGAGATACAGGAGATGAAAAAAAAAACCCTCTTTGGCAGATCATTCATTCACCAGGGTGCAAATTACTAATTAAAACATGTAATAATACATAAATCCTGAATAAAATGAATGTTTCTTACAGGGGTAAGTACATGTATTTTGTCAATGAGACTAGTCTGATGGTTCATTTTGGAGGATTAGTCACTTTAAATCAAATATGTTCCTAAAGATCCTGCTGTTGCATAGAACATGGGTCAGTTTACCACTGTTGTTTCCCGGTTCTTATTCTTTGTCTAAGTTGCTGCACAGTTGAAGCTAAATTAAACAGGCTTGTGGGCCTATAAAAAAAAAAGACAAGACATTCTTTATAGTCAAAGAAGGTGCTGAGATTTATTGTATAAAGTACTTCCTGTCATGAAGGGATGTGGCATGGTTGTGATATGGAGCTGGAATCAATGGTCTGCAGCTGCTCCTCTGTGTTATGTGCCTCTTCCCCATGGCTGTGCAGTGCTCCACAGAGAGCCTTGCTCAGCTTCTGTGTGTCTGGGCCTCAGGCCCCACAGCCACCTGGGCCACAGGGAGAAGGAATGGCTGACCTAATGATGTACCGTAAATCAGAGGACCCACATGGCGATCCCAGCACTGCCATTGGACGACACTGTGCCCTGGAAGCCCAGCCCACTGTGAACTACAAAAGGCTTGTGGAAACACTGTATGTGGACCCACTCAGAATGTGCTTGCACAGAGACATGTTCTGTGCCGCTACACTCTTGGTTGTTCTACTTCTCCAGTCACCTCTGCAAAGGTCAGGGAGGTCTCAGCGAGACAAGACAGAGAGCAGAAGGGTTGAAACTAAGTGCAAGGAGCTTTATCCCCTCAAGGCTGATGGGAAACTAGTTGGGGGCATGGAGGGCCTGAGCACTGAGGCAGACTGCCATAAGTGATTGCAGCTGCTGCTGAGGCCTTGAAGTTGGCTACAATAACATCCAGCCAAGTCAGGCAGATGACAAGGTGTGAGGGAGACTGCAGATTCAAAACTGAAACTCTGCAGGTAAATACAGCAACAGAGGTGAAATCCAGTGTTTGAATAACTGGCAAAGTGGCACATTAAAGCCATTTGTTGTTTTCTAGTTTTCACTCATGTAATAGTGCATGAGCTCAAATTGAGAGAAAATACATTACATTCATTAAGAAGAAATTTGGGCAAAATTAGGATGTTTTTTGTTTTGCATAGTTGCACACATCTGCAAATGTAATGATACAGAAATTAGTTCTATTGTTTTCAGCTGTCAACCATGCATCAAATTTTGTCACACTCACTCAGTGTCTAATTTCTATTGTTCTGTATTAATTTATATTTTTAACTTATGCTAAACCGTAGGCTTGGCTCTGAGACAGCATAAACGGCACTAATAATATTCCAATATACTGTGCAGAGCTCCTCTCTCTCTTCTTCTCGGGACGCCTTTTCTCCAGTCCTACTGAATGAAGGTGTTTACAGCGCAGGAGCTGCAGCACTGGCAGAGAGGTTGGTGTCGAATGATGCTTCATTTTTCTCCCCAGGACTAACTTCTCCATGCAGTGTGGGACAGGACTAATGACAGTCATGTTAATGATGTTGACACTCCCACCAGCGCCAGCCAGCGTACAGTAATGAGGGGAAGTAAATAGCAGGTAGCTGACAACACGCCTGCTTCCGCTGCCACACAACTAATGATCCCTTTCACACCCTCTGAACATGCTTTGTAAAGATGACAGCACACAGTTTAGGAGGGTAAATCCTGCCTTTCTTTTACCTTCACTCCACCTGTCAGTGGGGAACACCTCTGTTAAAACATGATACTACATCTGTACTGTCTTCATAGATTCCCGATCTAAAGGGTAAAAAAGATCTAAGAAGATGACCTGCAGCTATGTAGTAGCCTGGTCTTTGATTGTGGATTAGCTGTACTTTTCCTATAAACCAGGGTTACAGATAGGATACACATTGTACAAACCATGCTCTCATGCAAGCATGAGGGATTTAGTAAACACTTTTGTTTTAAAATGTACTAATTCTCAAGCTGGTTGGCAATTTTTATGCATAGTATGCTAAAACATGCAACATCTGGCAGCATCATGCATGTGTATCTTAATCAGAAACAACGCTCCAGATGATGTACAGTAACATATCAGTCTGCTGAGTGGAAGAATTAAACAAAACCCAAGTAATCTGATACTGTGGAAGAAAAAAGAGAAGAAAAGAAAAATGAGGGCTGTACGTCCTTTGGTTTACCTGCTGTGCTCCTCTTATATGTAAAGGTATGAATCTGTGTGACCCTGCACTGAACTCTAAAGTGAAAAATTCATTCACCTCAAGAGTATCTGTAGAGCGTTTGAAGATTGATGTGTGTGGCAGAACACATGAGTAACGATGTCATCTCTAGCATGGAATGATGTGGGGTCTAATCTGATCCTAAACAAACTATCACGGCACACCCAGGGTATTCTGCCATGCTCTGGGCTCACATGAAATCATTTACATACTGAAATCAGTGGGACTGTAAGGCCCTCAGTATTAATGGCATCTCAAACGAAAATGATCTCCATGTTACAGCAGCATATCTTGCAAACAGGACATGCTGGATGTTCTGCCTAGCAGCATGTGATATCTCATGTGATGAGCATCAACCCCATTTGCCATTGGCCGTGCCTGAAGCCACAGATCATAGAAAAATGCATGTATCAACCCCAGCAGCTAGGGTACTGAAAGCATCCCTGTGAAACCAGCAGACATAATTCATCACTATGAAAAAACAAATTATTTTTGTTTATTTAGATAAGTGCTGTTGTTTTAATACTGTGACAGTGTGTAATATAAATCATGTAATCTGTGATTTGTTTAAATTTATAAATTGATGAATGCTGTTTTTTATGCAGGTTCCAATATTCTAACTCAGCCTCCTGATTAACCAATGAGCAAACACTGTCAGTCATAAAATATTGTGACCCTTGTGCTCACATCATGACCAGGTTTTGTTTGTTTGTTTGGTTTGAGTGCATGTTTGTGTCTGTCTGAGACAGACTGACCAGCAGAGGAGGGGTGGAGTTTCCATCAACACTGTGTCTGTGGAGGCATAAGGACTCTCTGACCCTCCACTGAACTTTCAGGGGGGTTGCAAAGGCCACCGCACAGGTCAGAGGTCAGCATTCATGCTCATCACAAACAATGTGCTGCTTTGCCAACAGCACAGAGAGAAGACAGTAACCACAGGCTGCTCATATGAGCCCGAGTGTAGTTCCACAATACAGGCTTTCATGATTGCAGTTCTCACTCGGTTTTTCTTTTGCTGTGAAATTAATTGACAGTATGTTTAATATGCTTCAGACTGGAGCACATATTGGTATTTATTGTGCACTGTCTGCAGCATACATAGCATAAATATAATAATCATGGATTGTAGTAACCACATTTAAATTCTGTATATGAATACAGGATGCACTTGACTTATAATATTGCCTGCATACTGTCTGCAGCATTGCATCACTGGCCTGTTTCTGCAGATTTATATAGTTTTTGTACAGCTTTTGCACAATTCACAAGTTGTGTGCATAATAAATTTGATTAAACGTTATTGCACACATTATAGGCTAGTACAATGAAATGCAGTTTAGTATCTATCCACATGTAGCAAAGACCAACAGCAGAGTGTGTGCAGATATTAAAAAGAAATAAATAAATGCACAGAATAAACACTAAAAAGATGGGGTTGTTATAGTGAGGAAGCATAAAACTGTGATATACAGTTACAAAACAAACAAAGCAATAAACAAATGTACAGTACAAATAAAGATAACTAAACACCTTACAGCAGATCATGACCTGCTGTAAGGTGTTGTAAATGGTGCATGTAGCCTTTTGAATTCATTGTCTTTATTTCTGGCTTCATTTTTTTTTTTTTGCATTTACATCCAAAGAGTTCCTTATTCTTTTATGAATGATTTTAGGCATCTTTTCCTGGAATGTGGCACTCCCTTTGGGGATCTTTTTATTTTCTCTTGTGTATGACCCATTCATTTAACCTGTGTGGAGTCCAGAATCAGATTTGTTTAATTTTAAGCATTACCCTTTATACTGTACATCAATATTTCTATACATTTTCTGTTGTTTGTTGCCAGAAATCTCACATATCAGCATCATTATTCTTCATCTCTTGTACACATTAGAGCACACATTGCATCTTTGAACAAAGAATTACAAAGCACCGATAAATCACCTTATGGTCATGTAAATGTTAAAGAGGGATCCAGACACAGTATGTGCTGGTGGGTGGTAAACTGTTATGTCAGCACAGAGCTTTGCTGAGAAAGGAGTGCAGAAACGGCCATTTTGCCCTTGTGGCAACATGTGCACCTGCTCTGCAATTGCCAGCTCTGAGATGTTAAGGATCTGATGCCGCTAACTAACATGCTGAGGAACATCAGGCTTGTTGCCATGTCTACTGCAGTACTGAGGAGTGCACTTACAATGAAGACACAGAAGGACGCCAAAGGGATGCGTCTGTTGCGGAACGATAGGAGTGACTAGCTCAGCTTTGCATGGCCCAGTCATATGTCCCCTCTGTGTCCCCCTGAGGCCCTGCGAAATGCTGAGCAGCAGGAAAGCAGCACACCAGAACAGACAGGCCCAGTGGTGCACCCACTCCACAACAACATATCCCACCATCACAGCCATACTGACATATTCATTTATAAACATCTGCACAGACAGAGGAAAACTTCCCAGCTGTTTGCTGCTGCACAAACTCCACAATTCTTATAAACTATAAATGAATGCAGCTCAGAAAAAAAGCGAGCATAGCTCAAGTCATTCTCACTCTAGTGCACATATCAGCATTTAAGCTGATTTTCTCTAATGTTTATTAAAAGCAGCTCTGGCCTGTATTGCTCCCATGAACCACTAGGGGGTAAAGCTCCCCACACTAGAGGGCTGCTGATGTATAACTGCAACTAACCCTGATCCCCCGGACCAGACCTCCCTCTGCTCTGTTATCCACTGGTCTAAATGAACCAGTCCACCTCCGCTTGATTATCATGATGTAAGGCTCCCCTAATTGGATTCTCTGCAGAGTAAGGACTTGTTATTGTAATGCGTTATCTATTCTCTAGATTTCTACTGCAGCATCTGGGAGATGTTGTCATTCCAGTGATAAACACCATTTTCACTTGAGCCTTTATTACTAGACACCGTGTGCAAGAAATGGAGATAAATGAGCATGAATCCCCAAGCTCTGATACGCGACTATAAGCTTTCACCTCCTGTATACCCCAACACTCTGCCAGCGGCCTCGCCTCCACATGGGAGATGCACCAGCTAACAAATGACCAGCAGGATTACACACTTTGAGCAAAACAGGAGGGAGCAAAGAGGGGGTTGTAATCACATGTTGAGGAAACTCTCTTCAAGGAAAATACATTTGCTGTTTGACTGTTTGGCCTACCTAATCCTTATCTAAAGAGCGGAGAGATTGCCCAGTGAAACTACCTCTGTCCATGAGCAGCATATTTCTTTACTCATATTTTATATGGTTGTACACTCACTGCCTTGGCTCCCTGACATGTATATGAAAGGGGATATTCATCTTGAGGTCCAGTAACATGATAAACTGATGCTCTCCCAGCTTTTTAAGAGCTACATTTTTGAGCGGACATTGATGCAGTATGACAAAACAGTGGAACACAGGGACCCTGTGACATGCTCAGTGTAATGACTGTATTTGAATAAGCTTCACATCTGTTTTAGTAAGCTTGAATGTCAGAATAATATTCGCAAACGTCCTAGTGTGACTTCTGACCCAGTGCCCTCCTGACTCAAAACTCTCTTGCGGAGGTTTAACATCAGCATACTGTAGGAAACCACCTTACTGCATGCAAAATGACTGCCCACTGCCACAATGAAAATAATCTTTTTACATCGCAAGTCATATCAGAATCTAATAAGAGCAGCAATTTTTGGCCCACCTTAACCTGGTGGTGAACTCTATAGTTAATACGCAGCGGTTATTATTTTACCATCAATCAACAGTGAGGCAGGCAGGGTGCTCTCTCACCTCACAGTGCTGCCTTGCAATCTAATTGTGCCCGAGCTTCATCAGTTTCCAGAACAATCAATTCGTCCTCTTGCTGGATGCAGGCAGCCATGCCTTTGACCACTACACAACCTTTAATATGAGATCCATCGTCCAGGCCTCCTAACCAGAGAGCCAGGAGGCAGCTTTGTTGGCCTGAGCGGCCCTGGCTCCAAACCTGTGTTCCATCATCATTTTTTTGTGGTATCTCTCCTGACAGGTCGAGTCTCTTCGTGAAGCTTTGAAAATCAAGATGTGGCGAGAATGTGATGAGACCCTTGAGGAAGTGGCTGAACTTTTGAACTGGCGTGTGGGGACAGCCGGGGTAACACAGACAATATTAAGTGGCCTACTGCCTCGGAGCTGTCACTAATGGGGTAAACATTGACAGACGAGCTAAGTCTCAAGCAACCATTCATCTGAGCAACTTTGCAAACCTTGAGAGGAGGCAACATCCTCCTGTCTGTGACAATTCAAAACAAATAGAGAATAGATTATTTCTATAAACACATTTCCGAGAGGAATCATGCTTGACTAAGATGCATGAGCCCCGAAACCACATACTGTGTTCCTCCTACAAAACTGAACTGTAAATGTTATAAGCGTATTATGATACTATACAGTACAATAAGTACACACCTGCCTAATAAGAAACTCATTTGTATTTCAATAGCAAACTCTTCCCTCCTGTTTTTATGGATGTGCTTGTCAAGAAAAAGGTTTATATTCATTTATTTTGATAATTCATGCAAGAATCTCACTATAATGACACAACATGTAATGAAGTAACCCTGTGATGTGTATCAGAACCCTAAAATGTTGCCTTTGGGTTTTTGGCTCACACAGTGTGGTAAACTTATTTGTTATACGTGTGTCATTGCTGAAGATGAAGACATATGGCTCTTTTAAATCTCCTAACAATACCAATCAATAATCATGAATGTCTCAGTATTGTCATATTTCATATCTTAGCTCCATTGTTTCAAGATGACAGTGATCATTCTCTACAGAGTTGTGATATGAACGCATGCAAATAATCCTATCCTGATCACTGTCATGTGAACTTTCCTCACTGGCATCCATTATTTTATGTAGTCTGTAATTTTGCATTGAGGGGGGAACCTGCAGAGGTTCACTGTAGACTGTAGGTGATAACATAAACCTTCGTTACATGAGAAGAGACACACTGATATTAAGATACATTTGAGATATACATGTGTGTTAAAGCAATTTAGTACCTTATAGTTGGCCCAAAACCAATCCAACATCCTAGTGTTATATATATATTTTTAATTCAGGCCACTTAGATCAACTTGTCTGCATTTCTAGCAGTTACTATTTAGCAGTAGATTTATGTTGAAGAGCACAGCAGGATAACCTGCTTGGTGCTTGGCAAACTGTTCTGGTTCCAAGCCAAACATATCTGTAACACACTCTTTGAATCAGAGCAGGCTGAGCAGGAAAACAAGCCAGTGATATTGTCACAAACCATATATTTTTTTTCTCCTAAATGAAGGAAATGCTCAGTCAGACAAAAACTGGCCGCTGTGCTGCATGAAAGCCACGGCTTCCTCTTGAATACAGTAAGTGATGACTGACAAAAGTAAAATGAATAGGCCTGTCTTGCACACACACACACACACCTCACAGACACATTCATACACCAAAAATAACAGAGAGGCTCTTCCTTGCGCTGTTACACAAAGCACAATTGAGAGTGATGTGTGCTACAGTCAGGCAAAGGTTGAAGTACGTGGGAAAATGCACAGGCATATAACTACTGAGAGGCATGCAGCAGGAGGACTATCTGTCACTGGACTTTTTGCAGGGCTGCAAGAGAGGAGCTCAAAATGACAGTCTAATAGCTGGGATGACATTTTGTTTAAAAATGTGATGACAGAATGATCCCATGTCTCTGTAACTGTAGCTGCTGCCGGGCCAGGAGTCAGCTATTATTCTCTCCTTAGCCACTGTCTGTCTTGGTGGTCACTGTGAGTGCTGCTTGTAATGGGCTACGATGAGTTTGTATGACTTATGATAGGATCTCCCATGTCAGCCCATGTCATGCAAATATTTATGTCAAGTAGGAGCACTTAAGTTTGCAAGCCCACGCTCTGATAGATGTGAATTCCCCGCTGGCGCTCGTATGATAGAACGTTTCTGAGGCAGCAGCCTACTTCCTCGTTCGCTCCCCAGGCCTGGCCACCAGCGCTGTGCCAGGGCACTGCCCCCTCTTCCTCTGAGAGATCCTGTGATTGAGAGATCTGAACATGGTATTTACTTTGGCTGCACCTCAGAGAGAAGTAGATGAAGGAAGACAGACACAAGGACAGAAAAAAGAGGAGGCTCCAGATTCCGTGTCTTTTTTTTTTTTCATCAACAGGCAAAAATCACTGCCTTCTCTGTGCTTATTAGTGCCTTAATGTGGCTGCAGATCCACATTCAAACAGCAGGCGTGTGGCCAAAAACATTTACTGTCCTAATATGACATAATCAAACACACTGTTGGTTTGTGGGATTGTATTGTCTTGGCTTTATTTGTTCACTGTTCTGAGCAACGTTTGAGGCAGTAATTTGAAGTGTGAGAGCTGATAAATACTAGTTGTGTCCCCCCATTGTGAGGGAACAGTCTAAGTGGTGAACTCTCTCTTTCATCCTCTTCCATTGCCTGTGGCTTTCTCAAGCGTCAACATTCTTCCACTTATCTTTATAGCCATTAGTGCTGTCAGCCTCCCTGCGTCTCTGCTCAGGCTCACTGTGAAGCCCTTGTTGAAATTCCATGAATATCAGTTGACAAGTGGGATGCCTTAAAACGTAAGTTGCCAACAAATTGAGTTATTTGTGCTTCTTGAGGAGTAAACAGGGAAGAACATGATCTGGAGAGAGGAGTGCGTAGGCCTTTGGGTTCCCCTTTGGCCTTGTAGCAAAAGCACATTTACACACCCAGACAAACAATAAAACAAGCAGTGCAGCATGAGTGTAGAGTAAAGTGGCCTCTCAGTGTCTCTTCGAGGGTGAGCAGAGGGTGGTGTTGTTGGGAGGTTCTGTGTGATAACTGACTTGTTCTGCTGGATGATCAAAACATGTACTCACATGCAAGCTTTTAGGTGCATGTAAAAAATCAATGCAGTCTATTATAAACCTTTGATACTGAGGCATATCCACTGCTTTACTTGTTACTTTAATGTGCTGATTTTAATTGATTTGCAGGTGCCACCCTTTTTGTCATATTTGATTGAAGCAGCATTTTTTTTTCATTCCAGGGATTTTGTATTTATTTATGTTTATTGTTTACACGATTCAACAAACTGTTAAAGCAAAATTAAACAATACTACACCAGAACAGCAATAATTTTACTATTTTATGAAAATAATAACTACAAATTAATAAAACACTGCATGTACCACAAATAAAATCAGCTTTTTTGAAATGTCATTCATTGTAGTAGACGGTTTACAGCCCTCACTGGAATATTGAAGTACCCCTGGCATCCTATAGGGGGAGTCTGGCATCATTGCTGTGTGTCATGAGGAAGCACACACACATAGTGGACCACACAATGATGGAATGTGCAATCCTGTCATCAGCTTGTAATTACAGACTTTTGCCATTTTTCTGCCAGGCTTCAGAGTTGTTAAAAAAAGTGTCTTTCGCACCCAGTTTCCCAGTGTACACTGACTCGAATGGAAAGTGGCACACTGCCCTTGCATTTTAAACAAGTCATTTTTGTCAAATTGGAACAAAGGGAGCAGTATGTCTTAAGCAGCACACTCCTGACCAAACTGCCTTCTGCTATTGTTGGTAGTCTAATCCCTCTCAGTAATAGAATTCGAGGAGGGCAACATGAAGATTAAGCTAATCCCCTATTAAGCGCCTCCATAATCCTATTGAAAATCATTGTATGCACGCCAAGTTAACTACTGTAGTAACAGCAAAGGTCAGAGGGATTAGCCTCATAGAAACTGATCTTGCGGTTTCTCTAAAAAGAAAAAAAAAAGTATGTAGAGCTACTTTAAAGGCAGCTCTTGGCTCCATTGCAAGTGACACTGCACATTACAAAGACACTCTGGCTCTCATAATATTGTGTGTGTTTTATGTATAGACTTATTTAAGGAAGACAAAATGTCTTTGTTCCATAGTTTGATTTTCAATTTAAGATAAAATGAAAAATGTTTAAAAAAAAAATAATAATCATGATGCAAACAATGATACAGTTTGTTAAGTAATAATTTGCATAATTACATTTGTGTGTGTGTGTGTGTGTGTGTGTGTGTGTGTGTGTGTGTGTATGTTTTTTATTTGGTTAATGAGCAACAGTTTCTTCATAAACTGCAATCAATGAGTAATCATATTTTTATGACTATTATTATTGCTCAATTCCAGTAACATAATCCTTGTCCAATGGTTAAGTCCCTGAGAATTCCTCTGTGGATGGAAAATGTATATGCTCCATATGTTCTCTGGCTGCCAATGTCAAGGCAGAGTGATTAGGTGGAAGTGGAGTTAATGTAAGCAATGGTGAGTGTAAATCGGCCCCAGATCTCCCCGCAAGATGCTCACACTCACTGAGCTAGCAGCACT
The DNA here is from genome assembly GCA_015108495.1 of Heterochromis multidens. NCBI lineage: Eukaryota > Metazoa > Chordata > Actinopteri > Cichliformes > Cichlidae > Heterochromis > Heterochromis multidens. The sequence goes on from VUQS01004010.1 coordinate 30,695, forward strand.
TTTACAGAGAGCATTGAGATATGTGATATTAAGTAGGAGGCCATAAAACAAAACAAAAAAAAAGACTACAAGTAATAGGGAACAGTCAAATATATATTCAAGTTTTCAATGAAAGCTTGTTGAAAGTGTAATGATGTTAAAGTGCTGTCAGGGGAGTCCCAGCCTGATGTTTTATTGGCTGTTTATTTTATTGGAGCACTAGCCATGAATCTAGGTATCCTTCAGTGATATTGCCACAGTGTGGTTGAGCCCCTCAGTCTGCATGAGAGATTTTATTAGCCAAACATTTGTTTCTCTATAATAACAGCACCCAGGACTATGTCTTTCCAGTTCAATGGTGAAAATAGCAAACAGATGTGAGTTAAGCCTACAGCCTCCACTACACATCACTGGCACTGTCTTTTACTATGCTGTTATGCTTAAAATGCAAACTTTTACTTGTATCATAAGAAGCACTGGCTGCAGTAAAGCTGTTTATGATGGAGTAAAATAAAATTCAGTTTTGCACAGCAAACACTTACTATATTACTGAGTATAATTAATTCTTATGGAATAACTGCACTGAAGCCCATAGAACCTGAGTTAATATTATAGCTAGCATGAATTTCTGCTTGCATGGAAAGCTGTGTGATTGTTTACGAGTGTTTCAAAACCCCGGGGATAAAATAATAATTTTTCCCACAATGCTCCGTTCCATAAATGTGGATGTGATGCTGGGCAATTTCTGTTTCATTTTCTCAGCTCACTAACTGTTGGCTACACTGCAATGTGTGATAACTACACCAGTAATATTTGGTCTATGGGACTAAATCCATAACAATAAGCATTTGCATAATATAGTAGTGTCATTGAACAAATGAGGAATATGTAATGATCCAATCTGTGTGGGACAAAATGAACACTGCGAGTAAATATGTAATGATTTCCACATGGCTGCACACCTGACGAGATGAACAAAAGTCCTCTCTGTGCCTCAGGAATGACCCTGATCATGCAGTTGTCAGCCTGGTCAGCACTGAAGATATCAATGACCTCATTACAACTGCGTGCAGGAAGTGCTGTAAATTAGGTAAGCATCAGCTGTACATCTTAAGAGACGATCCCTTAGCAAGTGAGTCCAGCACACATAATCAGTACAATAAATATTTACAAGCTGTTTGAGCCATCTGACAAGCTGGTGAATGATGTGGTTGCAAGAAAGTGGACTGAATGGATGGCACAGATCGGCCCGTATGAGGTCAGAAAGCAAAGCTCTCGCTGCATTTGGCCCAACTGATCTCCAATTAAACAGGGCACTGACATCACCCAGCAGAGCAGACCACATAAGCCATCTCTGGATCCCCAGCCAAGACATGTCACACTCACCCTCTTAGCTTTCAGAGTTAAAGTTAGAGTTAAAAAAAAAAAAAAGAGGAATGCATACACAAGAGGAAATTGTGGCACCTAATTTTGTCTTTGCATTCAAACAGAGCCTGCAGAAGCACTGTGGAGGTTCATCCCAGGAGTCATCTGCTCTGATATTGGGTACATGATCTAGTTTCTGCAGGTCTGTACTTCTTTGACAGCCCCTGTGGGGAAGAAGTAGTGAAACCCTTAAAAGGCTTACTTGGCTATCCCATATCTTGCCGAGACCCCAGTCAATACATCTACCACTATTATCTATCAATTAATACATCTGTCTCCATAGTAGGGGTCCGATGCCCTGCTAGTGGCCTGACCAGGCAGTGAACTCTTGCATTCCTAAAAAACACGGTCATCCAGCCTCTGCAATTTGTCATGTTGGAAGCTGACAGTAAAAGGTCATCCACTCCCATCGCTGGAGGCAAGAAAAAGCACCAGGATGAAAGTGCACGTTCAGATGATGGCTATTACTGGGCTCTTCCTATTTGTATAAGACTGGGAAGACACACACACATACACGCAGCGTTATCTAATCTAGGTCACCTATCTGTCTTATACTTCCCAGACAGATCAAAAAGCAGAAGCACTAGCTGGTCCATTAAAAGGTACTACGGCAACCAATAATCCCCCTATTACATGCCTTAATGTTGGTATAAGGTGTGAAGAATAAGGATTCTCTCTACTACAATTCCCACTTTGTCCTCATAAACATATTTACCCCTGTTTGTTTTCATATTTACATTTGTTATATGTATATATTCTTTCCAGTACATGAAATAAAGTATGTCCCTTCTGAGAGTCGAAGGTACTATGTCAAACAGCTCATAATAATCATGTTCATTCTACTGTAGATATCATATCAGTAAGCTAACACCATCTTTCCAGCAAATGTATATTTTCTGTTGCAGTAGCTGCGCGTTTAGTTTTAAAGCCGACAAGCTATCCATTAAATCGGGCCACCTCTGACTCGACTCCAAAGAGAGGGCAGGTCTCCCAACAGCTCATCCATCATGCACAATATCTATTGATTCCCAAACATAAACAGAGCATCTATGATATAAAGGACAGCTGGATCAGAAGGGGCATGGTGGAGGAAATGCACTTATAGACATCATGGCCGAATAGTCCAGCTCCTGTCTGCTGCCCTCTTCCTGCCAGACTGGTATGATTTAGTCAGGTCCCTCACTTCCTGCAATTATTTTACTTCCGAAGCACAACACTCCTAGAGCCACAGCACCATGACACTGTGAGGTTTACTCAAATGGCTCCTCTTCTTCATCGGTACATGAGGACTTTTAACTCAAGTAGTGGCAAGCAACAAAAAGGTGCATTTACTTAAATAGGTACTATATTTAGGTGTTTTATCTGTTCATTTATACGTCTATACCACTAATTTTCACCGAAGATTAGAAATGTTACTCTTATTCTTAAAAGAGAAATATCACTCTTTTAATGACACTACATTTATCTGAGGATTTTAAATTAAAAGAATACATTGCTAAATATTATCATTTTCTGAGTTTCTAAGTTTGTAAGGTTACACCATTCAGGACTTTTTCTTCTCATCCAAAAGTCAACAAACCTGAGATACTGAGTTTAAAGTGATACGAACATGAGAAACGGGAACTTGTCATGTTTGAGAAACTGACACCACTATTAATGTAATAATATTAATCAAATTATGTCAGTCATCTTGTAATATAAAACCCCAAAATGAGTAATTCCACTCACTGAACATTTTTACATTTTATACTCAAAGTATATTTTTTGCTAATACTTCTGTAGACTATTTTTTACTTAATAAAGTGTTTTTAGGATTATATTACTACTTCTGATGAAGTAAAGGTTCTAATAGTTACAGAGTAGTCCATAAAATTCCTCAGAGTGCTCTTTTAAATAACTTTACCAGTGCAAAAAATTAAGCTGCTAATGGCATGGAGGTTAAAAGTGACATATTAGACAAAATGAACTACATATTTATAGACTATATGGACAACAGTACTGGGCCACCTACACATTACACATGCAGAAGCTGCTCACCCATGGAAACCATGGCCATGAAGCTCCCAGCGCACAGTTTTTGTGCTGATGTTAATGCCAGATAAGGTTTGGACCTCTGCAGTTACTGAATCAGCAGAGTGTTAGCACTTAGCACTTGGCGATCTCACTCTGTAACTTTAGGTGGTTTGTCACTTCATGGTTGAATTGCTCCCTCCAGTTTAATACCATTTAAAGTTGATCGTGGAATATCCAGGAGGGAAGAAATTTCCCAAATGGTCTTGTTTCAGTGGTGGCATCCAGTACAGTACCATGCTTGAATTCTTTAGAATATAGTGCATATATGAGAAGCCCTCAGTAGTCTTCAGCCTTCTGATCACACTGCTATTGTAATAACAGTCGGGAAGATGTGTAGAAATTATTTGTTTTAAACGTGTGCTGCTTTTGACACAATATCTTATTCATCACAACCTTTGGTTCACACAATAATATACTAGAGACAGTCTTGCATAGGGACAAGAACAGCTGCCTGTTAATATGCTGACATTCCAATGCATGAGTAAACAGCAGTAATAGCTGAGTAGTCATTATTATATTATTACATGATCATGCGGTACTTATTGGGTCAACCACAGTAACTTCAAACTAAAACTGTGGACTGACTTTCAGATATATATATATATATATATGTAATAATAATATATATATATATATGAGCGCCTTTGTAGCAGCTTCTGCTACAGTAGTTGTCTCCAGGACCAAATTTTGCCATTATGACACACAAACACAACTCACAAGTTAAAAACACTAATACCTATTCTATACAGCTGATAAACAAACCCAGCCTGTAATTGCTAGATAATAACCTGGGTGTACTGCCTGCACATAAAACCACTCATAATTCGAGTATTCAGCTTTTGTTTGATTGTGTACTTTTGCCAATGCTTCCACACTCTGCAGATCAAAATCCAATGCTCACATCTGCTCCATCTCAATTATGAAATATGTGTATGTTCTATTAATTATTCATTGATAATCTTCTTGAACGTAATATGGAGCAATTCTGTTAAGCTACATTGAAATATAATCAATTATCACATTTTAATTTTTACCCAAGTGGCTCCCCTATCTCCACTTACATTACCCTCCTCTGCTCTTCCATGCAGCATTAGAGAGGCGTCATTAGTGAGGACCAGTGGGAAGGCTGCCCGCAATGGAGCAAATGGAAGTCATAAAGCAGCACTACTCATCGCACGGACATTACACATTGACCCTCCCAATCCCTCAGCCGCTGCAATTGGCTGACAGTCTGCACCAATGACACGGTAAACCACAGGCTTTTCAAACCCAATTTAGTCGTGCATTAATTATTCCTCTAAGTATCCTATGCCCCCGTTAATATTGAAATTCATAAATGTATAAGGTTAGGGGCGAGCATGTTGTGGTACACTTACCAATGTGATGATACAATTCCCATTTGATGGTAGCTACCTAATTAAGACTAGCGAGCTGTGTACTGCAAGACTCATATATCTTTGTTATACCAGACAAATGCTCCCCTTGGTTCATGACCAGAGCAAGTTCGGAGTTTTTTGATGACTGAAACTTCTATTAACTTTCATTTAAAATTCAATCGCTATTGTATGAGGAACTACCATACCTCCATATCCATCTATATCTCGATATACCAGACAAAAATGAATTACCCGTTGCTAAATTGAATTTGTTGCAGCACAGCCTCAAATCCTCAGAATGTTTGGTGCCATAAGTAGATTAAAATCTCCCTGTGATGTAAAAATATTCAATACAACTACTGGGTTGCACAGTTTCAGGGAGATACCGGACTGCTGACGCACTTTGTCCTGTCATCAAGGTGAGAAGGGTTCACGTTTTCTGCCTGAGGGTCCTGTTGTCCATTTGAACCCTTGGCCTTTGGTCCAGGGTTCAGAGGTGCAGACTCTGCTCCGTCTCAGACATCCAGAGCATTGACTCCATATGCAAACAAGCATATCAGAAGTATTCTTTAAGTAAATGTTATACTTGCACATTAATTAAAATGATAAAAGGGCAGCAGGTTTGCAGCCCAGTTGCACATTATATTCAAAATTATTATATGTTTAAACCACTGTGGTAAGCCTGCTTTTTAGGAAAATGCTCAGTCAGCACGAGGTTGGAATGAGCCAAAGCCAACCTCAAATCAATCATTGCAAAACAGTTGATTTTTTTATAGCATAAAACATCTGGTTCCTTTTATATGACCTGTTGGAGATTATGGCACAGTAGCTACCACAGCCTTTGACAACTACAGATCATGTTTGTTCAGATCTATGAGCAGATTAGAGAGTGCATATCTTGATATTTACTCACAGATAACATAGCAGGCCCACAGGCTAGACTGAACAAATCAGGTCTCTGGAGGGATAGACCATGAAAAATACTCTCTCACTTGGTGTTGTGATGATGGTGATGGAGACTGCTGTCTAACATCTTGGTCCAAAAATCTCTCATAGATGTTCAGTTGATTTTAAGTTCAACAGGATGTCCAGAGTATGTTGGGAAGTAATAATAAAAGTGTCTGGGAGAAAAGGGAGGCAGAGAGGCAGAATTAGGAACAAATCAAAGGTTTCTTTTGTTTGTTTTTGTTTTTTTTTTTTAGCTAAGACACAGCTAGGACACTATTTGGACAGCAATAATAAGAGCTGGGTGAATTCTTTAAATACTAAGGGAAGGTGCATGCAAATCTTATTTTATTTCATCCTTTAGCACAGGATACACAAAATAATCCTTTATGAAAGGAAAGGTACATGTGCAGAAACTGTGTACCTTTTGTATCCCAGAATTTAAAGCAATGAGCCATCCAAGTGTTCACAAAAACAAACGATCAACATGACTGACAAGTAATGCAGATTACTTAAATGTGTGCATTTTTCATTTCATGCCATAACCTGCTGATATGCTGCTATGTTTTCAATAGTTTGTTAAGCCCACAGGTGAACTATGGATGTTATGCTGCTTTATTATCATCTGCTCTGTATAAAGTTGTTGCCCTGCATGAAGTTTAAAGGAGCATGAATAACATTAAAATGTGAATTAAAGGTTTACATAACATCAGTTTGAGCATTGTTGTATTGCTAGTGCATTACAATTAATTCATTTGACTGGAATTAGAGATGCTGAAAGCCCTAATAATTACAGGAGTTACGCTGGATCCATCTTTATAATTTCTTCTTCATACCTTTTCTTGACCTTATGTTGTTTTCTATTGGGGTCAAGTGATCAGAAGTATTCAAATGCAAACTTGGTGTGTGTGAAATTTATATCATTCGTGTTTAAAATCCTTTCCATATTAATTAAATCACTCAGTGATCCCTTATGCTGAATAGATGGGAACATTGCTATGACATTTATTGTATAACATACTTAGAGCTTAGAGTAAATGTCAAAAGCATAGGGGAGGTCCTGTAACAATTATGTTCCTCATATCTAACTAAAAACAAACCCCAATAAATTGCTGATTAAGACAAGCTAAGTGGCATTTACTTGAATTAGGGCAAACAGTCTTGGATATAAAATCACACATAAACAGTAGCATCCAGTGTTCTGTCATTAATATGCAGATTGCTTATGTTAATTAAAAAAAAAAAAAAGCAACTGTAAGTGCATTTAAGCAAGAAGCAACCTCAGGAGCCAATGAGGAAGTGCCCCAAACTATAATTCCTAATGCCTCAGTTAGGCCTATAGACCGGTCAGTGAACAGCTGGCCAGTGGTTTCTAGACTTTGCTGGCTGTCACTGTGTGAAATCAGCTGCGAAGAAGGACCTCCACCAACAACCTGCTTTTGATTGCTTTGGCCACTAGCAGATTGCCACAGTCACCTGTAGTTTGGATTGAAGATGGCAACTTGTCTGTAAACACTCATCATTTACTCTCCAAACTTACTCTCCGTTTCCGGTTTGTGTTGCACAGAGTTTCACTATCACTTTGCGAGTAGTTGGCAACTGTTTGCAGACTAGTCCATGTCTTCCATGCAAACTACTGGTAACCACAGTACCTTACTAGTGACCAAAGCAATTCCAAGGAGATTTCAGTGCAGCACCACACATGCAACCAGTTTCACACTGATGACTGCCAACAACCACTGTCCAAATGGTCACGGAATACATACTTTTCCCTAGTGAACACTGGTTACCAGTCTCTAGGCCTGTGTGACTGAAGTCTAAAGTGGCTACTTGAGGCTGGCTTCAAATATAGGCCAATCACCACTGGCTACCATGTTCAACTGCTAAACATTTTCATTAGAAAGAAGCATGTTTACAGCCTGTTACAAAAAGTGGTTTTGATCTCTAGGGCCAATTTCAGCTTCATAAGATTTTTATGGAGGATTTTTATGCTTGTTATATAAGTGAATTCTTTAAATTTTATTAGGCATGAAAGTTATGCAGTAATTAGGTTGCTGCTTTGCTGCTTTGAGTATCTGGTGGGTGCTAATTCGGCTGCTAGCTGTCTGTTAGGTTCCACTTCAACTTATTCACGTCACTGAACTGGATCTTTTCACTGTGTGTGAGGTTTTGGCTCCTTTCTGAGCATTTTTAATGCTTAATTTTAATTTTTAATTTGTACTCTCTTGTATAAATATGGTCACTTTTGACTCCCAAAAAAGGAGAGAAAAGAAACTAATTGGTAATGGCCAAAATGCCAAAAGTGAAGTTTGAACATGCCAAATTTTCAAAATAAGACTTCACATACCAGTGGGCGACACCACAGTGTCTGCATCGATCTTTTCATTTCAGTATATTAAGGAAGAAACCAAACTGTCACAGTACATAGCAGATCCTTTTCTTCCATACACTCAGTAGGGATCCTGTTTTGCAATAATGGCATAGGGCTTGTGACATTCAGTGCTGATAGAGGACATCATTTCACAGGAGAACTCACAGAGCAGCTAGACCAGGAAGAATGTGGCCAGATGGAAGTAGGCTGAATTGTCAACATTTCCCTGTTGACTAGCCAGCTAAGCAAGTTCCACAATGCAGGCAGATTGTACATTCAGGAGGCAAGAGACACCATACACACATACACACCTCCCAAAAAAAGGCAACAAAATCAAAACTAAAGTGAGTACACAGAGCCTCTCGAGTGCCACGTCTGAGAGGGGGAGGACAAAGGTGAGGACTGGCTGTAATAAAGCCGTATGCCCGCTGTTAAGAAATGAAATGTAAAGCCATCACTGTGATCCATCTTCATTAAACAATTTCCCCTCTCCCTTGCTTTCGAGGGTACCAGTTTCAAGGGGTCAGGTGCTATTTCTCCTCCTCTTGGGTGTCGGCATGTGTTTAAATATACTGTAGAGCGCAGCGCCAGCGCAGTGAAGCAGAGGAATGGGAGGCCATTGGTCCCGTGCCGATTGGCTGCCATTCAAGGTTACTCTTGGAGGGTTTCCCATCACCCCCCTCTAAGTGATACATTGCAATCTGACAAATGCAAACTGTGGCATTTAGGAAAGCACTGGGAGAATAACTACTGTTGTGCTGTTAATATGGGAGCCTCACTGCCAAACTCGACTGTTGGACAGGCAGCTTTACAAGCCTGATGTCCATTACACAGCTAGATCATTTCATAGTTACCCTGCACACACTTTTCTATTTTTTCCAATCCTCTGTCTTCAAATATTTTGATAATTTTGCAACAGGAAATGTTACCATTTGAAAAATATAGAAAGTGCATTATAGATGTATTTGGAAGTTGGATAAAAGAGAGAAAATAAAGATGCTGTAGATGCTGCATAGACATTGCATTAAGATGTAAATCCACATGACGAGGCATCAAAAATGCAACAGATTATTTGTTTTGGATGAAGTTTATTTTCTGCTTGTGACTAGGGGAGCAGTGAGTGTGAAAACTACATTAATTAAACAGAGCATAAAGATGAAAGTACATTTTTCTCGGTAAACAAAGTGTATGTCTGCAAAGATCAGATGCTGTTTTGACAATGTAATTATATGATTTATGCTCTTTTTTCTAATCTAAGTCAGGGATAGCCTTGCTATTTTTTGCTGATTCATAGGGAAAATACACCAGGACAGATCAGATGAATTGCCTTTTTCGCAGAGTCGTGTTTGTCTAAATAAGAACTCTGTGATCAATCTTCAGTCTTTCAGTTAAGTTTATTGTCGTGACTGGCTCCTCGTTGTCTGAGCAATCGCTAGGCATCTTCACATAGCTGATTACCTCATCACTCCAGGGCAAATCTGTTATAATTTGAGTGAGCAGGTGCACATCCTACTGTCTTGTGCAGCCAAAACAAACACGGGAGATAAGATCTGTAAATTCTCTGGAATCTCATAATTCTCTATACAGAAATGTGTCAAAACAGAAAAAAACATGGCAGTATAGTCATGTCAAATTATGCATAAATAAATAAATAAATAAATAAAAATAACATGCAGCAAAAGGGAACTGAGGGACTGACGTGAGAAATCTTTCACATTTTGTTCCCAAATGCAATGAGCTGTCCCCCATGTATGGTTGCAAGGCATGCATTAATTATACCGCTCACAGGAATTTCTCCGCTGCCTTTGTCACCGAATTGCTGCCTATTTCTACTAATCGGCTCCTTCTTCTTTAATTTGCCATATAATGCAGTTTTTCCTAATCCACTTCATAGACAGAGGTGAATGGAAATGTTGCTGTGTGTGTTGTATGCAAATTGCAAGACAAGGTGATTAATTTATAATGGGTTTCAGTGCAATTGAAGGCAGTAGGAACTGATCAAGGGCAAGGACATTATAGAATGGTACAGGCTGCATAGGGGTGGCTCTGCTTGTTCTGCACTGTACCACAGCATGACAGTATCTCATTACATCTAGACTAAACACCTCCCCCATTGATAATGAGCATTTTTCATGTGGAGGGACCACTTTCGTCTCTTGTTGTATTTTCTTGTTCTAGGCTGCGCATCATTCTTCATGTAGCTAAATCATGTATTGATCCAGTTCTATATCTCATATCTATGCACTATAATGTGTTGTGTACTGTGCATGAAATGTGGCTGAGCCTATTGGAGATTTTCTCGTTTACTGCGGGATGCTACATATGAACTGCAATGCATCACCATCCACAATTTAATAACAATAGTCTTTACACGGGCTAACTAAAATGTGCTTCATACTGACATTGGCAACCACTTTGAAAATAAACCAAACACTCATGCACATAAACTAACATAGTTTTCTTTCAGTCTCTTATTCTCTCACCACTTTTAATGGAATTGCATAGACTGCTGGGTATAATTTCTTTGCCTGGGGGAATGAGACTAGAAAACCCTGCTTATATGTTTGATGCCTTTCATTGCTGATAGGCTGCTGGTCTGGCCTGTATAGGTCCAACATTGCATGTTTAGATGTTTCAATCATAATTCTACTATTGTAAGAATACACATGATCCGAGAGCTCCTACCTCCTAACTGATTAAAACATTACAGAGTCTGTTTGTTGTTGACTACACAAAGGATTTAGAGAAAGGAACTGAAACTGAAAAATGTTGTCTGTTTGCATGTGTCATGTTTCTGTAGTAATTGTGTGTGTAACTAGTAAAACGATAAGTTTATGCCTGAATTCTACAATATATTTTTAATGATTATAGCTTGCATTTTCAGGCCAGTGTTATTTGTTCTTGCATTTTGTATTTCTAAAGGGTTTTCATGTTTTCATTTTTATGAATTATAAAAGAAATCAAACAAAATGATAAATCATCTTTGTATGGGGTAAAATGGACTTAGATTGTACCTAAATGCATAAAATAGTATTGCATGATTATTCAGCAAATAAATAGAACCATTTAAAGCATTGTGTAGGAAAAGAAGCATCTGGAAATGTGCCTCATATCACAGACTACTTACATGGACTATGCTATTTTGGGTGCATATGTGTGATTATACTGATACATACTGTATATATGCAGTACACATTCCTGGATGGTGTACTCAAGAGGAGCCACAAACTGAAAGTGGAGCCGTATAAATAAATATTGCTATATAAATAAAATTTAATTTAATTGAAATTGAATTGTACACATACTCAGTCGTCTCCATCTTGGCTCCATAGCAGAATTTGAAAGACCAAAAAAACACCACAGCTTTCAGCCACAAGAAGCAAGCTACATCATTAGTGCTATGGTGGAGTACTTATCATTCTCACAGGGAAACACATTTTTAAAAGCTTATTATGGGTAAAAAGCACATTTTAACAATTTTTAAATCAGATTTGATTAGAGATTGTTTATATGTACATTTTATGTCCAAATTAAACGACCCTTATGAATAACTGGCCAAGTATGTGTCCAGAAGGATTACCAAGATGGCTGCCAAGTGGCGAGACTTGCTTCTGGAAGGGCTTTGCTAAAGGTGATGCTACTTCTAGCTAACTAGCCTTTAGCTTTATCAGGCATTGACATTTCATGTGTCATGTGTTGTTTGTTTAGTATATATGTGTTGACATGCCATCTTCATTGTAGAAGAATTTAGCAAGAATTTATGTATGGTTATGTTTTTGGGTTTTTTTTGTTACTGATTAGTTGACAACTCCATCCATCCATTTTCTTAACTGCTTATCCAGTTCAGGATCACAGGCATGCTGGAACCTATCCCAGTTGTCATGGGGCAAAAGGTGGGGTACACCGTGGACAGGTTGCCAGTCTATTGCAGGGCCAACAGAATAAGACAGATACCATTCATGTTCACATTCACAACTACAGGCAATTTGGAATCACCAATTAATTTAACCTATGCATGTCTTTGGACTGTGGGAGGAAGCCAGAGAACCCACAGGCACACAAAAAGGCTCCAACTGAACCCAGGAGGCAACATTGCTAAGCACCACATCACCTACTTGACTGCTTGCCATGTTCAATTTGAGACAACATTATCATGTCAAAATTCACACACTGTACTAGTAAGTATGTAGGGTTTATAGTGGTTATTAGCACACATTAGTTAGCACACACTGAAGTGTATTAACGGAAGTACCAAATAGAGACACAGTGAGTGTGTCTTCAACATTGCCATTTAAACAGGGTTACTTAAATATCATTTGAGGGCTGGTCACTTTCTGTCCCTGCTTCTTCACATGTTCATGAAATTAAATTAATATCAGTGTTTTACCAACAGTCAGATGGAGGCCTTTTGTAAGAGGAAAATATATGTCACTCATCTAGCAAGCTGTCATTGTATAAGAATGACTATTGTTGTTTAAATGCTGTGCTGTCCTTTTTTATTTTTGCATTAAATATTAATCATGATGTGATTCATTGCACCATCTTCCCTTCATGCAGCTTGGAGGATAGGTGCATGGTATACTTTTTTACTGAAGAGAGGATTAGCCCTGAACAGCACAAGAGGCTTAGCAGAGACACAAAACAGCAGTGGCACCGTTCATACCTTCAGGTGACAGAGTGCTGATGATTATAGCAAGGACAATGCCCTGCATGTGTCAAACAATTGGCAAATAATTTATGTCATCTTTTCCACTGTTATTTCCGTGGAGGGCACTAACTGTGTTGCCAATATCAAACCTCCTGCAGAGGAGAGGCAGAAAAAAAAGGAACGTGCTACAAAAGACTGATGGAGGGAGTGAGGAAGAGGGAACAAGAGGAGTGGATTGGGGGAGGGGAATAAGTGCCAGGCTCAGCTTTTTCCTGACTGAAGATGCACAGCCATCTGTGAGGAGACAAACACTCGTATGACCATCATTTGTCCAACATCTTACGTGATGTGAAGGCTTTTCACTCGCCATGCCAACCTGTGTGGCAGATGATGTATGTGTTTCTTCAGTCCCGTGATTACTAGCATGGAGCTGCAGAGCAATGCTCTTCACCTCATCAGTTCCACAGGCTGCGCTCCAAGGTGGGTGAGGGATTCTCTGCAAGATGGCTTCTGACACACAGCACAACCAAGGCGTACCAGCATGAATATTATACAGTATATTTCACCATAGCCACCCACTGTGAACAGATCAATCGAGGTGGATGAGGTGAATTAGAATTTTAATAGAGTGCCTAGGTACAGTAATTAAAAAGAATGATTATATTTATTCCTGTATGTATGAAAAAGTGGATGGTGCAGTGTGGTGGTGCTTGCTCCTTTTGTCTTATATGTAATGTACACTTCCTATTTGTTTTTCATGTGTGTCATGATGGAAACTTTTAAAGGACAGTGAAATTGCAATAAATATAAAAATGCATTATTTCATTTCCTCATTGTTGTTTTCTTCCATGACGGATATGTAGGCTATATTTTTATCCCCTGTATTCTTCATAAAGACAGTACATTGTTTATTTACTATACAAAGCAGTTGACCTGTATGTACATAACATTTTTTCCTAGTCTTCTCCAAGCCATTAATCACTGCCAGGATTTAGGCGAGTATTATTAAGTTTCACTTAATTTTGAAAATTAAGCCCATTGCTCCTTTTGGTCCATAATTATCTTTCATGGCCAGTGGGTGATGCATAACAAGTTTATGTATGACTAAATCCAGCACAACCAAAAAAGGTGGAAGATGCGGAGGATGGTAGCCGTGAAGCTGACACAACTACATAGTGTTATCAGGCAAGCTGAGAGACAAGTGGGGTGATAATTGTTGTGGGAGCCATGGGAGCAATAGGCTGTTTGAGGGAAAGGTAACAAACCAGCAAAACAATAGAGATGAATCACACTGGAGGACCTCCCGCTGCAGTCTACCTTCCACTGAGGCCCTATTAGACTTGGCTCACAAGCTTTATGTTTGAGCTACAGACTTATGGCTATGGCTTTGAAAGCCCAAACTTACACTGTAACTGATATTTTAAAATAAATCCCAGCTTTTAAAAGTTTAAAAAATGTCATATTTATGTAAAAGGTAAAGAACTGCCATTTGTTATCTCTATAGAATAAATATGTTCTAGTGATAGAACAATGTAACCTCATCTTCTAACAGAAGAAGACACTTGATAAGTCGAACAGCAAGACAGGAAGCATGCCATTGCTTTAAAGTTCATTGCAAAATCCACCCAGGTGAGTTTAGTCTCAATTAGAGCTCCACAGGCTGTCTGTCAACAACAACTATCCATTGTTTGGTTGCTTCATCCAGAAAGAGAACAGTGTTTTTGTAGGATGACCTCGGCACCTATGCGATGTCAACCGGTGTCAGGCTACAAGTGCAATATAGCAACTTGCCTGCAGGCTAAAAACCTAAACGAGGCCCCTTGTGTCCTAAACATCCTAACCAAAGATAGGGTTCCCAGTCTCTTCCTTGACAAATATTTCTGGTTAAAAACACCAAAAGAGGAGACAGGGCCACAGTAATGAGACAGGAAACAGGTCAGCCTTGCTTGCAATGTCAGCAGATCATAGTTCAAGAGGAGAGCATGCATGAACATAGCTGTGCAAAAATGTCACTTGAAACAGTGTTATTGTGAGGTTGTTCTTAAAGAAGAAACATGTTTTCTAAAATCATAATCCTCCACTGTGCAACTATGCTTAAGATTTGTTCTTTTCTTTCCTCCAGGGCAGAAGTCAAGGTTTCTCATTTTCTGGGACCCTGCACCACAGAGGAAGCTTTGGCTCTCATCAAAGAAAAGGAAGTGTTCTGCTGTAACTGCGGCTTAGAAGTCAAAGGGCATGTTACAGATGATGCAGCATCTTTCATGTTCCAGTTAAGGAGAAGAGGAACAAGTGAATAACCTAACCTTTAACCCATGCACGACTTTTCAGGGCCTATGGTTGATGTTTTGGTACTTAGAAATAATGACCAATCATTCATCGTCCAGGGCAACAGACCATAATGAATACTTTTACTTGAATTTTGAAATTGGGTAGATTTACAGGGAGATATAGTTAATTTCCCATGAACAATGCAAGTTCTTTTTTATTAATTTTTTTGCCTTTTGGAAACAAACCAGGCCATCCAGTTCAGTGGTTCTCAAAATGGGACGCAGAAAAACTCATTAGGTTTCTCCTCACCTCCCTCAGCCGTGGTTGAGCTACAGCAGGTTAAGTGTCACTCAGAAATTAGCGTTCTCCTGGTAGAGCAGTGGACGCCACATCAGCTGCTACCATTTTTGTAACTACATTAAACAAACCCTCTGAAGGCCTCAATGATGCATGCAATCTTAATTTTTATTACAGCAATTTATTATACACTCCCCAAGCTTATGACAGCCCCGACTGTCATTAACAGATTAATTATAATTTCCCCCTGAGCTCAGAGTTAAAGAGAAACGTGAACGCATACAGTCTCCCCTTAAAAACAATGAGAGTTGGGTAACCGTGTTCCATCATTCCAGTGCCTTTACCCTTCACCCTTCCTGAAAGTAAATGAAATGATGGAACCAGGGGTCTGCTCCTGAGCTTCTCCTCACAGCCTAACAAAGCACTCAGATACAGCTGATCCACTTCAAAGTGGGACTGTCTCCTCCCAGTTCATGATATGCCAAGAAACTCAAAGAAGACATGAAAGCTGCTTTTGGATCCTCCTCCTTTGGGTCACCGTCCAAAAAAACATTACAGTAACAGAGTGTAGATGTCATGTACAGTATTAGTTTACATCAGTGGTTGACTGTTAAACTGCTGCCCTTCAGCTGCAAACAAATACCAACTCCCAAAGCCACCATCACAACCATATCAGCTTGCACTATTGTTCACAACTCTAAAGCTTGAGAACTGAAACAGTGGACAAATTTCTACATTACAAGACCATTAACTGAATCACTGAAAGATTGCTCAGTCAAGTCTCTTTGCTATTGTGTCACAAAAATAAATAAATAAATAAATATTCTAGCTATTCTTGACAGAGGACTCAGAAACTCTTTTTACTAACACATAACATAAAAGAACTTGTTAGTTCTTGTGATGGTAACTTGCTTTACCTGTAAATTTAGATAAATTTAGGTATGCTAGACACCAACAGTCAAACCTTGCTTGATACAGTGGAATCACAACTTTTAAATGCAGTTCCCAAACTGAAACCTCAACATATAATAAATAAAACCAATACACAAGTGCCAGGAACCCTAGATCCTCAAATGGTCATTAGAATTGATGTCCAGCTTTAGAGCAGAAATTAATATGTTTACAGTCTGATGTGAAAAACTAATTTAGCCTCTGTACACCACTGCAGTGGATTTTAAAACAAACAATCAAGATGCGACTGAATTGCAGACTTTCAGCTCTAATTCAAGGGATGTAACAAAAGTATTGCATTAACTGTTTAGGAATTACAGCCATTTTTATAAATAGTCCCCCATTTTCAGAAGCTCAAAAGTAATTGGACAAAATAACATGAGTATTGTTTTTTTTAATACTTGGATAAAAATCCTTTACAGTCAATGACTGCCTGAAGTCTAGAACTCATGAACATCACCAAATGCTGTGTTTCTTCCCTTGCGATGCTGTGTCAGGCCTTTGCTGCAGCTACCTGCAGTTACTGCATGTTTTTTGGGTCTTTCTGCATTCTGTTTTGTCTTCAGGTATTGCAGTGCATACTCTATATGGTTGAGATCAGGTGACTGACTTGGTCATTGAAAAATATCCCATTTCTTTGCCTTGAGAAACTCTTGGGTTGCTTTTGCAGTCATTATTAATTTGCACCGTGAAGTGCTGTTCTGTCAGTTTTACAGCATTTGCTTGCATCTGTTCTTGAATGTAACCAGTGGTTTGCACCTTGTTGAAGGTGTCTCTTGATGGTAGACTTTGACAATGATGCGTCTACTTCCTTGAGAGTGTTCTTGACTTGGTTAGATGTTGTGAGATTGTTTTTCTTGATCATGGAAAAAATTCTGTCATCATTCACTTTGGTTGTCTTCTGTAGTCTTCCAGGCCTTCTGGTGTTACTGAGCTGCCCACTTCATTCCTTCTTTTTAAGGATGACCCAGACTGTTGAGTTCACCACTCCTGAAGTTTTTACTATCTCTCTGATAGGTTTATTTTTGGTTTTTCAGCCTAATGACAGCCATCTTCAGTTGTATCGACATCTCTTTGGACCCCGTATTGATATTGAGAGATCCAGTGAAAGGCAAGTTCAACAAACAAACTGTCATGGAAACAAGGGAACAGGTCCCATGGACAGGTCTCATCTGGCCATCATATTGCTTGTCCAATTACTTTTTAGCCTCTGAAAATGCTACATTTTTGTAAAACCCGTTTGAATTAAAGCTGAAAAGTCTGCACTTAAGAAACTTCTTGAATGTTTAATTTAAAACTGGTGCTGTACAGAGGCAAAACTATAAAAATTCTGCTGTTGTCCAAAAACTAAATGGACTGGTTCATGTATAGCGCTTTTCTACTCTACCTGAGTACTTTATACAACATGCCTCGTTCACCCATTCATACAAGCACCATTCACACTCCAATGGATGCATTGGAAACCAACTTGAGGTTAGTATCTTGCCCAAGCATGGCATGCAGACTGGAACAGCCAGGGATCAAACCATCAACCTTCCAATTAGAAGATGAACTGCTCTACCTCCTGAGCTACAGCCACCCCTGTGGCTAACGGACCTTACTGTAACTCACCTTTAAAAGCTGTATTTAGACTTACAGTTTTGCACTATCACAAGTGTGGCCTCTTTGAGTGGCAGGTGGTTGCTCAGACAGTTAGCAGCTATAGCTATGGGGGATATTGTGCAAAACTGCACAAATCTCAAGAGCTAAGAATTAAACTGCTGTACTAATATCTGCAGATTAACAAAGAAAAGACATGATGCATTCACACAGTGAACCAGATAACAGCTAACATGAACAGCAATTCACTGAAGGTCTGTCCCCTACAAATTAAAGGAAGAACACAGAGATATTGAGGTCAGGGTAAGTTTAGCTAATTTATGTTAAAGGCTGCAAGGCAAGGACATTAAAAGGCTAGTTGGGAGAAAGGTAATAGCCCAATATTAGACAAAGGTGGGGATTAAACTCATTATATCACCCTTAATCATCTCTAATGACCCTTACCTGTAATTCGCACCTCATAAAAGTTCTTCCCTTTCTGAATTCATCATCTTGGGTTGCAGTGAATTTAAACAAAGTAAGTGCAGGTGAGAATGAGAATCTTAGTCCATAAACATTTGCAATTAGTCATGTGAAAAAATTCAATAGCGCATTAGAAAATGTTTAAAAAATGTATATATTATAAGAATAAGAATAACTTTATTGATCCCAAAGGGAAATTCATATGTCTGACATAGCTCATCTGCTATTTGTATGAGAATTGTAAAGACTGATGGCTGTGGGTGGGTGAGATTGATTTTCTGTAGGGAG
>VUQS01004017.1:1633-18038 GCA_015108495.1 Heterochromis multidens
GAACCGAGGAGGGGGCCTAAGGGTACATCTGTCACCATCTTACAATGCTGTGATTGCAGCCATTCCCCAATCTCTGTGAATGGTACTCATGGCCATTGATCAATGGTCATGACACTTGGATGAGTGATGAAATGTTTCTCCCACTGAAAACATTACATCCAGATAAACAGAATCAACTTTCTGTGATTTCCTTACCTGGATGATTGAGCATGCATCAAGGCAGCAAGTAAATATACACTTGTATAGTCTTAGTACATAATATTGATTTTTTAAGTACCTTCTGAAGTCCATGTGTCTAGTAAAAGAAAAAAAATACACACACACACATACTGTAACAGTATTACACACATCCTTTTGTGCTGGCTGACTAATTTATATTTACAGCAGGGTGCTTTGGTCGGGGCTTTGGTTGCCCCAATACCCTGTTGGACCAAACACCATTTGCTTGCTCTGTCACATAATTTAGCTTGTTGATGTGATGCCACTAGTGCATACACACATACATACAAATATCCATGGGTGGGAAGACACTCAGAAAATCAAAGTGCCAGGCTCAACACTAAAGCCAGTGAGAGCAGCTAGACTTTCAATTTGCATAATTATACCCAGGGTGAGAGCATTTTCACACACACACAAGCTATAAAGAGCACACACACAGAGGCATTAGTGCATAGGCACCCATATACAGACTTAAGCAGGCCTATGCAAAACACTACTTCTTGTTTTGATTTGATTGACAAAGCACTAATCACACTCATACAGACAGAAGGATAGATATGGCCTTTGCTACGAAAGTTAATTTGTGTGTGTCTTTCTTTCTTAGCTGCATTTGTCATGTACAGTATTCAGTTCAGTTCAGTTTTATGTCAGAGCACTTACATTGTAAGATAAAGATCTCAAAATATTATACTGTGCAACCCAGTGATTCCTTTGGAGCTACTTGGTGACAGTGGGACAAAAAAGTCATTTAAGAGGAGGAAACTTCTTACACATCCAGACACAAGAAGGGTGGCCATCTGCCTCTAACTGCTGGGGTGAGGGAAAAGCAATAGAGAAAAGACGAGCATGGAGAAACAACAAAGAACAAACAATATAATAATAAACATTTGGCAGATTAGTGGGGCCTCTAACCACAGGTCAGGAATACAGAACTACAACCTATGTACCTGCAGAAAGGCTATGGGAAGAAAATGGAGACAGAGTAAAAAAAGCACAAACTACAGAAGGGAAAAGTCATAAAGTTAATGACATGCAATAGTAGCGTATAAATGCATGGGAAGTGACTGAGTGATGAGTGGATGGCAGGTGCTCAGTTAATCATTGGAGGTCCTCTAGCAGCCTGTAGCCTATGGCAGCATAACTAAGGGATGGTTCAAAGTCAAGAGCCCTAACTTAAAACTTCCTCAATAAGGAAAGTTTCAAGCTTAATCCAAAAAATGGTGAGAGTGTCTGCCTTCCACATACTGTAACTGAATGTTCTGCCTCCAAATGTATTTTTGGTAACTCTAGGAACTACAGCCAAGCCTGCATTCTGAGAGTGAAGTGCTCTTTTGGGGTATTGGACTATGGGATCATTAAGAGATGATGGAGCTCGGTCATTGAGGCCTTTGAATGCAAGGAAAGGGACTTAAGACTCTATAGAGGATTTTAAAGGATCCAGAAGATCAGCTTAAATGAGAGAAATGTTGGTACTTCCTGTCAGTGCTTGTTTCATCTGTCTTCATTAATAAATATGCTTGGTGTCATCTCCATACCAATGGAAATGTAGTGTTTCCTGATAATGTTCCTTAAGGGAAGCATACACAAGTTTAAAAGGGTTATTTCTAGCAAAGTTTCACCCTGTAGAACTTCATGACTAACTTTAATTTGTGTTATAAAGAGTAACTGTTTACATGAACAACCCTTGATCAGTTTAGTTGGTATGGATTCAAAAAGACATGGTCTAAATGAAGGCATTGTTGAAGTTAGCCCAGAGAGCTCTATAGGACAGAATTATGTGTCTCTGGGTCAATATGTTATTTATTGTGTGTGTGCAAATCAGAAATCAGTGTTGTTTATGTGACTCAAAGTTATGGTTGTTTGTTCACTTTCCACCCATTGTGTTTATGTATGTATGTATTTGTGTTGTCTGTATGTAAGATGTTCTTTAGGCCTGCTGATGTTTCAAGGCCTGTCAGTGAGAATCTTTGACCTCTCTTCCTCTCCCTTCCCCTCCTTCGCCTATATTAGCTCCATAAATTCTGTTCTAGGCGGATTGTTATGGTCATTGTGTGTGCTGTGAGCGATGGTTATTATCTGCTTGCTCTGCTCACACAGCTTTATGATGCTCACATGCTTTCTTCCTCTGCTCCCTGTTTCACTCTCTCTCTCTCTTACGCTATATCTTGTTCACCCTTACTATCTCTCTCTGTAAATCTGCATCCATGTACAGTCTCTCTCCTTCACTTATTACTCCACAGTACTTTGTTTTATTTTTCTCATCGCTCCTCTCACCAGTTTCACCTTCTGTCTTTTGCTGCTTGTTATCTCTTTTTCACTCTTATGCTTTCACTGCTACACAGATGCAAATAAAATTAATTAATAACTAGCACTAAGCCACAGTTTGTTCATCTTGACACTACAGATTTGTCCTTTCTGTTTTTTTAATGATATCAGAATAATCGACAGTATATCCTTCCAACAAAGGACACTTGAAATAAGTACTTGAACATAGAAACTGACACCTAAACAGGTGATAGAAAGCTGTCAAGAGGAAGCCAGACTAACCAATGATAAAACTGCAAAAAAAAAAGATGCTTCCAGTTTACAAATCTAGTATATATGAAGAAATCAGTTTACAAAAAATTCTGGTCCATACATGGCAAGCTTTCATGATGAAACTAAGTTTTTACTACTAAACAAAGTACACAAAAAATAAATAAATAAAATCTGTTCTTTTCATTTCAAAGGGCCCAGAGCATTGTGTGAAATGCCTTCATTTCAAAGATGGTCCAAACTGTGTGGAAAAGTGTCCCGATGGCCTGCAAGGTGCCAACAGCTTTATCTTCAAGTACGCTGAAGCAAACAACGAATGCCATCCCTGCCATGCTAACTGCACCCAAGGGTAAGTGCAGACAGGAAAAGACAAGTTAGAGATGTGAGGAGTAATCAGCTTAAAGTAACATCATCACAATAAGTGGATTTACTCACTACTACTGACACAAGAAGTCGCTACATCACTATTTTATTTTTATTTTACCAGAGTGACTAGTTGCTAACAGAATATCCATGCTATATTTTCTCATGCTGTTATTGCAAGGAAATTTGACTTTTATATATTTAGTGGTTGAAACGTACATGCTCACAAAGCTCTCACTATTCATAGTCTGCAATCATAAAATTATACTCCAAATGTCTTGCAAGACAAGTGAGATAAATAGAGAAGTGAAGCAGAAAATGAGCCTGAAGAATAAAAGAATGAAAGTAAGGGAAGTCAATACCCTGCCACTCTCCACTGCTCACTAGCCACTGATCGCTCAATGTAATATTCAACAAGGTTTGGAAAGACATCATTTTGTATTTAACTCCACAGGGAGTTTATGTCACTTCCCTGTGTGTTATTTCTCCTCTTGTGAGTGACAGCATCCAGCTCACTTAAGCATAACAATGTTGTCGTAAATGGAAAACACCAGGCTGACACTGTCACAGGTACGGCTTCATAAGCAGGGCCGCCTCTCAGAGAAAAAAAAAGAACAAAAAAAAAACAAGTTGATGGAAGGGGGAGGGAAGGAGAGATATTCTGAGTGGAAAACAGAGCCAGAGGCTTCCAAACATTCAAAAGAGCTACTAAATGTTGGAGATGGTATATGTGACGTGTGATGCTACTGAAACATTAACACAAGGCAACTGGTGAAACATCCAACAGATTTGGTTACTTTTTATTTGAAGTCAGTATAACTTTGTAATCTGTCACTCTAAGAGTAAACTCCTAGTGAGTTCTAGAGCAAAGCAAAAAATAGTAGCCAACAAGGCTTTTATTCACATTTGTGCCACATTTAAGGCACCATGCATTAGTCATATAAAGGTATTGTTGTTGTGTTGACATCTGCTTGACAATGAGCAAGCAAAACATGTCTGAGCTAAGCATAATTTACAGTCAACACTTTCTGGCTAATTTTGGCTGCCTAAGTTATTGCTCTACTCAGTCTAGGGTCTCAACATTTTTATATACAAGATATTAATGTTTGAATGGAATTAAATTTAGCATTTGTCCTGTATTTATTTACCAAGGTGCATTGGACCACGACTTCAAGACTGCATCGGCTGGATGGACAGGTACAAAATTCCTTTTCTTTGATCCCTCTTTTATGCTCTTCCATACAAACACACCTAAACAGAAGTACACACACACACACACACACAGAGAGAGAAGAATCATACAGTAAGCAAAGTCTCTGATTAATGGATAGCTCTAAGGCCCCAAATCCCTGTGAGGTCCTTAATGCCTCTCTGTGCATGGTTGTGTGTGTGCGTGTGTTTGTGTGCCTGGTTTTTGATAAATTGATTGTGCTTTAGCGTTTGTTCTGAAGCTGGGGGGAGAAAAGGGAAGAAAATGCTGCTCATAGTTTGCAGCAAATAGATTCAAGACTTCATAAGTGAAACAGTTTGGCATCAAGTGGTGCTAAAAATTGTTGTGTGGCGTTTTGAGGGATGATTAAAAAAATAGGCTGGTAGGCAAGAGAAACAGCCTGCACTTCACTATTTTGCAATGACTCTGGAGATTTCCAGCACATCAAAAAGAATACTATATACAAAATTCAGGTAGAAGGTAAATGCAATGGGATGACTATCAAAGTGAAAAAAAATGAAATGAAAGAAACTTTTACTGTCTAGCAGCATAGCATACATTCACATAGAGATAATCATTGTAAAGTCATATATCTTTGTCCTGGTATTAACGATCAATATTCAATATTTGGAAGCTTTTACTGTTGCCAAAAAAACCCATGCCATTCAAAGGAATCTACAAGTGTGTATATGAAATAATATTCAGGAAACTGCCAACAGGATGAATGGGGACTACAGCAGATGGCTGAAAATAACTATCAGCTCTTATCAGATCTCTGATAGCTCTGGCCAGGATGTAGCTGTGGCCACAGCTATCAGGTCTAGTTGCCTGCTCTGATGTGTCACACAAGTTGTAAATCTGTTAACTGTTTGATGTGTCATTTTTGAACATAGCTGAAAGTGTTATGTCATTACACAAAGCCTTTTTTTTTTTTTTTACACAAAGTCTTTCCGTAGCAGTATTTCAGAAGTTGCTGATCTACTGGGATTTTCCCACAAAACCGTCTCTGGGGTTTGCAGAGAATGGTCTGAAAAAGAGAAAATATCCAGTGAGCAGCAGTTCTCTGGGTGAAAATGCCTTGTTGAGAATAGCCAGACTGTTTCAAGCTGACAGAAAGGCAACAGTAAGTCAAATAACCATTCGTTACATCCAAGGTATGCAGAAGAGCATCTCTAAATGCACAACATGTCAAACCTTGAAGCAGATGGGCTACAGCAGCAAAAGCCCTGACCAGGTGCCAATCCTATCTGCTAAGAACAGGAAACGGAAGCTACATTTTGCAATGGCTCACCAAAATTGGACAATTGAAGAATGGAAAAGTGTTTCCTGATCTGATCAGTCTTGATTTCTGCTGCAACATTCAAATGGTAGGGTGAGAATTTGATGTAAGCAACATGAAAACATGGTGGTTGAATAATGGGGTGGGGGATAAGGAGCCCACACTTTAGGATCCTTAGTATCAATTGACCATCATTTAAACACCACAGCCTACCTGAGTATTGTTGTTGACCACATCCATCCCTTTATGACCACAGAGCACCCATCTTCTGATGGCTGCTGCCAGCAGGACAACAAACTATGTCACAAAGCTCCAATAATCTCAAACTGATTTCTTGGCAATCACCAGATCCCAATCCAATGGAGCACCTTTGTGGTGGATTGGGATATTTTCAAACCTGGATATGCAGCTGACAAATCTGCAGCCACTGCTTGATGCTATCTTTTCAATATGGACCAAAATCTCTGAGGAATGTTTCCAGCATCTTGTTGAAACTATGTCAAGAAGAATTAAGACAGTTATGAAGGCAAAAGGGGGTCAAACTGAGTACTAGAAAGATGTACCTAATAAAGTGTCCGGTGAGTTTAGAAAGGCCACAGAAGTGGAGTGTATAGAATGAATTGCACGTTGATTGTTTATCTTGATGACAAATATCATTTGGCATTGTGGGAAAATCCTCACGTAGCTATGTGCAGCTACTGTCAGTGCCAAGCTGACGGTGTCTTTTGCCATCAGTTTTCTTTTCATTATTTAACAGTAAGAGATTTGCACAAAATTAACCTTGTAGTTCTTATTTCAGACAAATTAGCTTAATTCCTCTGCTTTGAAATGTATCCATAGTGAAACTGCAGTGCATAAATTAATGAGTCACAGATAATATTTACATTTACCATTCTCCCTTAAACACTTCTATTTAAGGAATGTATTGACATTTTGTGAAAAAAAAACAAAAAAAACTTTGCTGCCTGAGGATTAAATGAGAAGATCGATACCAATTTCATATCTGCCTGTTAAATATGAAGGTAACACCAAAAGATAGATAACAGCATAAAGATGAGAAAGGGGGGGAACACTTAGCCTAGGTTATTTTCCAAAATAGTCTACCAGCACCTCTAAAGCTCACTAATCATCTTGTTATACCGTATCTCATTTGTTTAATCCATATAAAACCCCAAAAGTAGTATTACATACTGGTGTATTTCACCCCCAGGTGCAGTGAATTCCTTGATTGTATTTACTAGCTGCCTGATAATTTCATTGTGACAGCAATAATCCAGTGTTGCTATCTTTGTATATACATATTAAACATTAAAGATCAAGTAAATGTGTCAGATCTACAGATCTACATCTCCTGGTTGTAGTTTCATAGCAAATTGATTGATTTGAGAGTGGTGCCGATCTATTCTCTTCAAGAAAGTGAAGTTATATTTTGGAAACTGTCAGGCTGTTTCACCAAAGAATTGTGATGATGACACGAAGTCACCAGGGCCTTTTATAGTTATCCAGAGTCTCTAGTGGATAATCTATGAATGGGTCACACAGGTTTTATATCTCTAAATTCTTTTTTTTTTCCTTTACTGTTGGTTCCAACATACAGATTGGTGGAAAATATAGAAAAGGATAACATATAGTGTCTCACAAATCACAAATCATAGGATAAAGGTGATCACTCAGAACAAGTTTATGTTGATTTACAGTGACTGCTCCAACTAAGGGGATAAATGGACCCCAGCCACACCAGAAAAATGCCCCCCCCCGATTTAGGGCAGAGTCTGTCTTGACCAAGAAGGGTTCTTTCAATACATCAAATAAACCAGGGATGGGCTAGTATATTAGAAAGCCAACTCTGACAGTTTGGGGGGCATATCAAAAAAAATGCTGAGATTCTTGATTTCAAGTGACAGCATCAGTGTGGTGCTAAGAATTCACTTTGAAGATTATTTCCATGTTTTTGATCTCAGCCCCGATTTTAATGAGAGGGCATGGAGGGATATTTGTTACCATATGAAGCTTAGTGGGAAAATACACAAAAACTAAAGGTGAAGAGGTTTTTAAGGGATCTGCCACATAGATGTGTGCTTTAGAAACATGGTATGTGTTTTCTTTTTTGTGTGTGTATAAGCCTGATGTTTACCTGATGTATCTTATTTTTTTGTGATCTTCTATACTGCTACCCAGTAACCTGCCCCCTTTCTGTAATTTTATTGCATGCCCTTTGTTCTTTATCTATTCATTTTCTTCCTTCTCCCTCTCCACTGTCTTTTCTTCAGAACCCCTCTGATTGCGGCAGGGGTAATCGGAGGCCTCTTCATGGTGGTGATCATGGTACTCAGTGTAGCAGTGTCTGTGCGCCGGAAGAACATTAAGAAAAAGAGGGCCCTTCGCCGCTTCCTGGAGACAGAGGTAAACAGGAAAGTGGGTTAAGTTAAAAAAAAAAAAGATTAAGTTAAAAGGAGAAAGAATATGCTGTCTGCTGCACTGAAAGATAATCAGAAACTAAAGACATAGGTGAAGTTACCTTGGCCCAAATTATTCTAAATATTTCATGTCAAAAGAAATCTTATAGTATAAACCTCTGAAACTGGATCCCAAATAACTCTGCTAAAGTTTTAGAGAACTAAAAGTAAAATCTATTACTTTAATCTTGGCTCTGTTTCATTTATTTATTTGTCTGCCTCTAATATGCCATGGTAGTGTTATGCCCGCAGAAGATTATGTAATCAGATTATAGGGTACATTGCAACTGGATTTATCATTAAGAAAATAGACCTGATTTTGTCCCAGAATCACCATATTATCACAAGCCTCCCTTCCAGACTTTGAGGAGAGATTACAGTGAATTGACCTATTCAGAAGAAAACAATAAATGTCCTTGGAAGTAGGGATAGGTCTTTGTGCATCAGGAACTGCAAAATAGACAAATGCAAGGATATGGTGGTCTACATCATACCGTACTGTTGCACCTTTTCACTGTAGTGAGGTTGTGGCATTTGAGGTTGAAAATCTATGCTTTTATTACGCATTTACAATTCATTTATTAAAATGCTGGCATTTTGCTTGTAAATTTATGAATTTGTTTCAGTTTGAGTTCATTGGAATATTGCCTCTTATGTACCAGTTTTTGGTTCACTAGTTAGTTTGTTTCCTACTCGAAAAGTCACTAATTCACAATCACAGAGCAAATTAGTCAAAATACCATTTAACTTTATATAAACCTTATGGCTACAGTCCCACACACTGACAAAAATTCCTATCCTAATGAACACACACGTGCAATATGTCATAAAATAAAAGTAATGTCCATAATTCCACTCTTCAAAAGTTTCCATTTTTCTCCTCCCTGCAAACAAAGTCAGCTGATTGTAGCACAATTGTGTAGGAAAAAAAAAAGAAACCTCTGACGATTTTTTTTTCTATCCACTCATCTTGCAGATAACTCAAGAACCTTAGTAATGACACCGTT
Source organism: Heterochromis multidens (assembly GCA_015108495.1). Lineage (NCBI taxonomy): Eukaryota > Metazoa > Chordata > Actinopteri > Cichliformes > Cichlidae > Heterochromis > Heterochromis multidens. The sequence continues at coordinate 10,703 of VUQS01004017.1, forward strand.
GTTACTGCAATGTGATTACCTAATTTAGTACAATAGTTCATGACATTACTGTGTTACAGGAAAATTTTATGTGATTACAATCAACAAACATAGGAAATATATATGTGGATGTGACTTTTTCATCTGTATGTGCTTGCAGGTCTGTACTTTTGTAAATTAGTAGTGTGTCTGTATAAACTATGAGAAAACCAGACTGAATAAAAGCAAAAAGCAAAAAAAAAAAAAAAATGAAACTTCATGATTCTAAATGACTATTGCAGAACTGGAAAAAGTTTTAGAAACTCAGAGGGCTCAGGTGTTGAATATCCTACCATAGGGGGCACTTCTTTTAGGAAGAGGTAAGGGACTATAGCATCAGAAGAGGTGAAAGTACTCTTTCTTTGTGTAAAAAGCAGAAGAGTACATCATCTAATGCACTTATGTGTCCACACTGAGAATAAGGTCTCATTTCAGTGCTTTCTCTCTATTCAGGTCACAAGTATCAGTGAAGAGTCTTGAAAAAATAGCATTGATATGAGAAATTATTATACTTCTTTTATACTGTACCTCTTATATATGGGCCACACTTATGCTGTCACTGTTTCTTGAGTACTTACATTAGTCTCTTTTTAGTAGTCATACATAAATTCAGGCACTATTTTAATATATTACAGAGCCTTTCTTGTAACACATCATATAGTTAATAAAAAATACTACATTTATGGGCCAATAATTTTCTTAGATGCTCCAAAAGTAGTGGCTGGTACCAAGGTTAGAAAAAGAAATGGAATGCAGGAGTAGAAAAGGAAATGGGAACTGTAACTAAACCCTTACACTCTGACTGAAACCATGCTGTCTTCATTTGTTTCTGTAAAAAAGATCATTTGCCCTTAATATTTAATATTTAATATTTCACATTGAATTATGAATTTTATCTAATTGCAGGGCAAATCTTATATTGCAGGTTCGTTGGTTAATACTCATATCCTTAAAATTAAGTCTGAAACTAGGTAGGTTTAAGGTAGTGAGCATCAGTTTCACCCCCATCCTGTAGAGACCACACAGAAATGCCATTATATAATAAATAATTTTGGACTTGTTAAAAAAATGTTGATGGAGTGTAGATTTAATCAAATCATGTCATTGCCTTTACAAGCATTTGTGAAAGAATGGGTCGTTCCAAAGAACTCACTGAATTTGAGTGTGGTACTGTGATAGGGTGCCACTTTTGCAACAAGTCAGTTCATGAAATTCTTTCCCTCCTAGATATTCCACGATCAACTGTAAGTGGTATTATTGCAAAGTGGAAGCATTTAGGAACCGCAGCAACTCAGCCACAAAGTTGCAGACCACATAAAGTTACAGAGAAGGGTTGCAGAGTGCTGAGGTCCATTGTGTGTAAAAGTTGTCAAGGCTCTGCTGATTCAATAATTGCAGTGTCATTAACCTCAGCACAAACACTCTGCACTGGGAGGTTCATGGCATGGGTTTTCATGGCCGAGGAGCTCCTGTAGGTGTAATGTGTAAGTGGCTCAGTGTATGTCAGTAAAGATTTTCAACTTGAATATTTCATCAAGATCTGATGTGTGATATAAGTGGTCCTTTAATTTTTTGAACACTATATTTCAGCCAGTGGAACGCAAGTGGTTTAGTTTCAGAACTGCGGTGTAGAGTGAGAAGGTGGAACATTACACTATGTTGCTGTGTGGCTGCTACATAGCCTCAACATCTTCAGCACTACTAATGCTGGACAGCTCCCAGCACAGTGAAAATAGCATAGAGCTTTGCCTTTGTGTGTATGGTTAGATCATTTTAAAGACGTCTGTATTGTCTTGGGTGTGTTTGTGGCCCCCCAGCCTACTTGTTTCCACCCTCCAGAAAGCTGATTTGTTATTCCATTTAAATGAAGAATGGCTATTGTTTTTAATCAAATGGTAACCATAAGCCAGAGGGACAGAAGCTGCCGAGCACAGCCAGGCTGATTTACACTCTGTCTGTTAGGCTCTCTCTGTCCTCTCCCCCTCTCTAATCTTCCACCCTCTCCTGTAATTCTCCTTATATTGCTCCCTCACTTATGCTTTTGCATCCTCTGACTAATTCAGCAGCTCGCTTCTCCATCGTTGTCTTGTTGTTGTTTCTGCTACAGTTCCTTCCCCCCTCCACACCTTCCTTCCTCCCTCCTCAGATATAATCTTTCTCCTTCTTCTACTGTTTCATCTGTTTGTTCCTCCACTTGAGCAGTAATGAGACAACAAAAGTCTCAACTCCTGTTCAGCCGTCTTAATTATCCATCTTGCCCATTCTTTTTCTCAGTTTTCATCCACCTTTCTCCATCACTCTCTTCTGTTCCCATATTGTGTCACCTTCACTTTTTTTCACTGCAGAGAATGACATATTAATGGTACATCATAGTTTGGATTTTTCTACCTGGAAAAAAAATGTCATTATAATCCTGCTGCCACCATAAGAATAGGACAGTAAGTGTAACTACTATAACCAGCTATAACCAGCTATCTGGCAGGATAGTAAAAACATATGTGTGTGTGTGCATGTGTGTGTGTGTGTGTGTGTGTGTGTGTGTGTGTGTGTGTGTGTGTGTGTGTGTGTGTGTATCTATATAATAAGCAGGAGTCACTGAAACCTTCAAATGTTGCATTTGAGTGAACCTATAGCAATAAATTACTCTTGTTTTGTTATAATTTAAAGTAATTCCATGGTAACTTTATCTTTGTTATTGTAAAAGCTGTTTCACTGCATGACTTCCTGGAATTTAGGTCACAGTTTTTTTAGAAACTTTTTTTTTTATCCTCTAAAGCCTGCAAGAAAGGTTTTTTTTTTTTTACTTAACTAATGAAAGTGTTTTGTGTTCCTGTGATTTTCCTAAAGCTAAATTTGCATTTAATTGCTCAGCAACAAGTATCACATATTAGACTTATCCTGTGATAACTTTTTTAATTGAAATTATTATGAATTAATCTCCCAATTTGGAGCTTTTGTTAGATAGACTGTAGATTTGTGTTATGGACTGAATGTGCTATTTTATTGAATGTCTTCTTAGTTGGTGGAACCTTTAACACCCAGTGGAACAGCACCTAATCAAGCCCAGCTTCGCATCCTGAAAGAAACAGAACTCAAAAGGGTCAAGATCCTCGGCTCCGGGGCGTTTGGGACTGTTTACAAGGTAAAATACAATCAAATGTGAAATTATAGTGGCTGTTTGCATTCTGTAGACTTCATCTACTGAACTGCTATTCTACTAAAAGTGAGACCATGATGTGACATTGTGTTCACATTCTCAGTTCATGAGAAAAAGACAAGAGAGAGATTGTAAGATCATTAATGACAGGAAATGAGATGGAAGGCTGGAGGCGGGAGATGAAAAGAATAAGTAATAGCAGACACTGAGACCCCTGGGGTGACAGTGAAATAAGAGGTAGCTGAGGTCACCACCAGAGCAATGAAGGGTTGGGTAGAAGTTGGAAAAAAAAATCTGAAATTAGAAAGAACAGACTTTCTCTCCCAGAAATTATAATTGGTCATTTTGTGTGTCCAGCCATTCTCATTGTAGCACATTTTTAGGCCAGAGGTATGTGGCATCAGTGCACATGTCCTTTTTCAAAGCAAGGTCTTGCATGCTCCCCTGGGAAATTTCAAGGCACTTCTAGACTTGTAAGAATATGCTGTATAGTCAGTTCCAAGTCTTATAGGTGAGCTATAGAACCCTGACAGGTCCTTTACGGCCAGACGACATCAGAGTGGTACCTCATCTCCATAGCTGAGAGTTCATAGTCAGTCAGAGTTCATGGCCAATTTTAAGGGTCAGCATTCAGACTGACTTGTTAATTGAGTGCTTTGTAGGATAGCGCTTACAACTAAAATACAGCGAGCGTTAGTTAATTAAAATATAGCATTATTTTAGTTTATGTTTAATAAAACTGACACCACATGCTGTTCCTTGGTTTGACCCTAATTCAGAGGTGGTGACAATATTCTTACCTGGCAGAAAGAGAACAATTTAAGGTCCATTTGGAGCTAAAGACTCGTATCTAGCACCACAGTTTGGTTTGTAGGAGTGTGCAGTTCATACGTTACGACCAGCTCATAGGTTGCAACAAAACAAAAACAAAAAAAAAAAAAATTAATAAAAAAAGAATGGACTCACACTACCAACTGACTAAGAATTAACAAAGATGTGTGTTAGTCCATATTAGTGGTGTAACGTGGTGCATGGATGCCTGGGCAAGTATGTAGCATGTGTTGTATGTGCAAAACCAGACTAAAAGGATAACTCAAACAAAAAGAAATAAACAGAGTGACGTGACATGGAAACGGCATAGACACCATCACAAGAGCGGAGCAGAGTAGCACCAGAGGCGGGGGCTTGGAAGTCAGGATTTAAATAGCCCTGCAGAACACTGGCCAGGTGTTCTCCATTTCCTGCAATCTCCCGTATCACCACTCCTGCAACACAAAACACACACACACACATGCACACTAACCCCGCAAGAAGGCCTGGGGCCATAATATACAGTTTAATATGTTTCCTAAACATTTTGGAATAGAATGGTAAAATTTATGTATGGACATGTTCTCCTTCTGATGTAAAATATGTCATTTTATTTAGCAATTTTAGCTTTAGCATCCCATTTATAGGTGCAGTTTTCACTAAAGGTGTTGTTAATAAACTGAGGCAATTACAAACCTATAAACCAGTTTTTCCAGCTAGAACACAGATGCCCAAGCTTTCATACTGTGTGTGCATAAATTATTGTGCTGGATAATGATCATCTACAGAATTACAGGTTGAAAGGAACATAAAACTACATCAAATTGATCATCATTATTGCCTTGGTGAAATCTTTCAGAGGATAGTTTTTTTTTTACTCTAAGTGTGGAATCTAGGACTTCTGTCACTCTGGATGTGTAATCTCATAAGGGTGGAACAAAGGTGGAACACGTTTTAATCACTTTGAAAAAGTTGAGAGGTACTTGATTTTTCTCCTCTTTCAAATATTCCATCCACTTTGGCAGCTGCTAAATCACTTTAATCCTCCCTAAAATTAGATACTTCAAAATGATTAAATAGTTTTGCCCAAGTCTTTTTGAAGGGCGAAATAACCTTAATCATACAGCATGCAGTTCATTTTTATAATCAGCCAGTGAGAATATGGAATGTTGTTATTTATAAAGCTGACAAAGTAGAATTTAGGGTGTAAAACGCTCAATTTATTGAGATTCCTGCTGTTCCTCCAGGAGATATAATATTTTTTTTAAATATCATTTCTGTGAGTAGAGGATTTGTGACTGTGCAATTAGTGTAATGACTCAACATCATCATCTTGTGTGTGTGTGTGTGTGTGTGTGTGTGTGTGTGTGTCTGTGTGTCTGTGTGTGTTTCTTCTTTAGGGTATCTGGGTCCCAGAGGGGGAAACTGTGAAAATTCCTGTTGCCATTAAAATCCTAAATGAGGCCACAGGACCCAAGGCTAATGTGGAATTCATGGATGTGAGTATCTTGAAAACACAATACAAAAAAAGAAACCTGACAGTACAGTTTAAACTCAGGTTTTACAAAGATAATGTATATGTAGACAAATTACAAGTTAATGTTCATGCAGTTTGTCCACCTTTGGTTCCAAAGTATAGCAGTCACACTGTTTAGTGTTAAAAGGCACTGCAATTTATACATACAGTATGTACAAGGACAAACACTGAGCTTTTCTTCTGAAAGCCTTTATCAAGCTGTACATTGTATATGTTGCTGAAGTTAATTTCAGTTCAGTACTAAACTAGCCTACAGAAGGACTGCACAGAAGGTGGTAAAATTAAATCTCTGACAACTAAACTTGTACCCCACAGACACCAGACTAGAAACCATAAGGGGCCTGTAGGAGCCCTACATATGCTGACATATACACACCATGCCACGGGCTCCTAGCACAGTGCACAAGGCCCCATTTATAAAACATTCACATCTTGGCTCATTTCAAAAGGAAGAGTGAAAAAAAAAATCAAAATTATTACCCTGTGATGATGCAATGCAGATGAAATAACTCATATCAACACACGTACTCATGCACACACACACACACAAGCACACACACACACACACACATTGAAAGCGACCCACTTGCACTCATGTTTTGCACTTAGTTTGACAGTCTAAAAGGAAGAGTTTTGGAGGGTTAGCATTTCTATTTTTATCACGATGTCTTTGATGAACATCCCATATGTGTTTAATTTATGTTCCAAGTGCTTTGGGAGGTTGTCTGACAATCAGAAAACCAGACAGAGCAATAATATAACAACATGTAAGGGGCACAGAAACAGTGGACATAACGCATATAACAACAGAAAGGTATGCAGCCATGTGGATCTACTGGTAAACTTGTTTAATTTTCATCATATATAGTTTTTTTGGGGTTTTTTTTTCCCCTTTTTTACAAATACCTTCCATCACCTCTGTCTAGATCCACAGTCATCTTCTAATGACTGACTGCTGAGCAGCTAGGGGCTCAAGCTTCTGCTCCAGGGAACACCAGTGGTAGTTACAAAGGGAAAGCAGAGTGCCATTCATTTACTTTACCATCCATTATTTTCCAGCCAGACTGGGATTTCTGACTGGTGACCTTCTAGCTGCAGGCCACTCAATACCCCAGTCTCACTTGCCACTGACTGTTTGAAGAATGTCACAGAGGATTGATTGTCTTTCAGTGTGCTTGTGTGTGTGTGGTTGGTTCTGTGTAGGAGTTTGCCACTCCTTACCTGTGGTGCACTAAGAGAAGGGAAATCTCTCTTTTTATGGCTAACAATAAAATACCAAGCCTGCCTCCTTTCAGCAAGTGCTTGGCAAAAGGAAAGGGTGTTTATTCCCTACAGTACTGCTATGGATGTATCGTTCTACATGCAATTAAGAGTGTGCATGTTTGTTTGTGTGTGCAATAAGAATAACAGCTGCATCAACTGCAGCATGCTATTTCTATTTCTATATAATTCTGTTTAGTAGAAATGACTCTTCTGTTCTTCATATTAATGTTTTACTCAGTTATTATTCTTCAAGGCCCTGCAAGCCCCTCCCTCAGTTTTAACAATATTATACATGCATGCAATGCACAAAATACACCAATCTATAAAGCACTTTTCAACAGTGTTCAACAGTAATTCACAGAAAAGAAAAAAAGTTTCAGTTTAGCCTGTTAAAAGAAATTGTTTTAATATTAAGTATTAAAATTGTATCAATACTTAATAATAAAATGAAATAATTTGTTCTAAGACTTATAAACACATTGTTTTCGTTCGGCTTTATAACAAGTTGCAAAAGTTAAAAAAAAAAAAAAAAAAAAAAACAACCAAACATA
>VUQS01004017.1:18058-28290 GCA_015108495.1 Heterochromis multidens
AAACACATTGTTTTCGTTCGGCTTTATAACAAGTTGCAAAAAAAAAAAAAAAAAAAAAAAAAACTTGCTTCCTAATGCTTGTATTTAATTGTAACAGCAAAATTACAATTCAGTGGGGATGTAAACTTTATATAGACAATGTACAAAAAAGAACAACCTTTGCAAATCCCTTTTTGTGTTTTATATAACTGTTATCTCAGCCCAACAGTAGTGCTTCCAGAGCCTAAAGGGATGTTCACAGGATTTGTTATTCACAGACACATTCTCTCTCTCTCTTTTACAGTACACCACCACAACTACTACTGCCCCTACCTCTCCACTTAATGGCTTTAAAGTCTATTGCTGAAATTCCTCACATTGTGTGTTTTTGAATTAGTATAATTCTTTTATATGTAGACAACTCAAAAAATGCTTTGTAGGATACTGTGGAAGTAATCCATTGTGTGGATAATAGATCACAGAGTTGATGTAAATAGCATGCAGGGTTAATAGATTCCAGGATACCCCATCACAGTGGCAACTGAACTCTAGAACAAATTTGTTTGAAAGGGATCCTGCAGGCAGAAAGGAAGACCCAGTCAGTCAAAGACTTTGGCCTGATTTACCATCACCCTTAGTGTAACTATACCCGTCAGTGGCATGTAAACAGGGACCTCATTATGCAAGCATTTTGATAGATGAGCCATATCAGTTCTAAAGTGTATAGTGGTTGCATCTTTCTGTCAGTGCTCACTGGAGCTTTAGGCACTGTTATTTTCCACACAGCCACATCCACCTATCTTGTGTGTTTTGGTGTACACAACTATCCACCTTATGATGAATTTTCACATTAAGTCATAATTGTTGTAGCCAAAATATTTTGTGTTGTGTGCATATACAGAAGTGTTCAATAGTTACAAAGTTGCAGGTGAGCAAATAAAGGCCTGTTTCTGTCTTATTGAGAGTTTCTGTATTATGGGATTAATATGTGTCTGTTGGTGTTTATGTTACAATCATATACAGTATGGCCAACTACAGGTGTATTTGGTTTGTGTCTACATAATCTAATGTATAACAACAAGATTTCATAATACATAACACCAGCACAAATAAACCATTCCTACTATATTAAAGGGCAAATACTCTGGATTTACAGCAATCTGACCTTGCTCTATTTGCTAAATTGTTTTGCTTACTACATAGAATGCTGACAGTCTCAAAGTGCAGAGTCACTTTGATGTCAAAGTTTTGAATAAAATTGCAATGTTTCTGACTGTGTGGAACCTTGCTGTTCACTTCAAGAGGAACTTCAACCTTAAACAGAATAAGGGATCCTATGATCTTTGGCAGTTCAGTCTATGCTGGTAAACATGGTGAATTCTCTAGAAGTGTGAGAGACTGGTATTTGTTTTGTGACATTTAGACTTAGACTACTTGGACCCAGTATATTATGAAAAAGGTGCTCATATGTATGTATATGTACACATTTTTTGTTCTGTAGGAGGTGCTTTGGGAGTATGGGGTGTCTGGCCCGTTGTTACGAGGCATTCAGTCTGTGTACAACTGCAGCAAGAGCTTTGTCCGCATTGCTGACAGTAACTTGGATTTGTTCCCGGTAGGTGTTGGACTTTCGCCAGGGCTGTCCTTTGTCACCAATTCTGTTCATAATTTTTATGGGCAGAATTTCTAGGCGGAGCCAAGTGGCAGAAGGTTTCCACCTTGGTGGCTTCAGGATCTCATCTCTGCTTTTTGTGGATGATGTGGTTCTGTTGGCTTCATCAGTTGGTGGCCTCCAGCTTGTACCGGAGTGGTTCACAGCTGAGTGTGATATAGCAGGAATGAGAATTAGGATCTCAAAGTTCGAGGCCATGGTGCTCAGCAGGAAAAGGGTAGAGTGCCCACTCCGGGTCATGGACTAGTTGCTGGTGTTGTTCACAAGTGAGAGGCAAGGGGAGCGGTAGATTGACAGATGGATTGGTGCAGCATCTGCAGTGATGTGGATGCTATACCAGTCTATTGTGATGAATAGAGAGTAGTGAAGCTGTCAATTTACTGGTTGATCTACGTCCCTACCCTCACCTATGGTCACAAGCTCTGGGTAATGACTGAAAGAATGAGATCTCCAAAGGGTGGCTGGGCTCAGCCTTAGAGATAGCGTGAGAAGTTCAGTCATTTGAGAGGGACTCAGACTAGAATTGCTTGTCCACCACATTGAAAGGAGCCAGTTGAGGTGGTTCAGGCAGCTGAGTAGGATGCCTCCTGGGTGAGGTGTTCCAGGATTGTTCTACTGGCAGGAGGAGGCTCCAGATTAGATCCAGGACACACTGGATGGATGGATGGATGGATGGATGGATGGATGGATGGATGGATGGATGCAAAGCATACTTGGCTGTGTTTAGCTCAAACTTGCAGCATACACCTGGCAGTTAGGTTGGATTGTGGTCAGATTACCACTCTGGAGTTCATCTGGAACCAGTCTGAGACCACTGCTTCCAAAGGTCCAAACATGCTGTTTTGAATATAAATTTTATGGGAAGAAACACACAGACACACATTCATCCAACTGATGGAAGTGAAAGAGAAAAAGGTAAAAAATTACCTGTCTGGGAGTGGTTCATCTCAGTTTTTGTTAGACAACATAGAAATAAAAAGGATGGAAAGACAGTGTCAGAGATGGTAAATGTGTGTTCAAGTGTCTCCTCTGAGCTAAGATTAAGGTAAGTGTAAATACTCACAAAACAAAGCAGATAGTTAAATCTGTCATGCCATAAAAGCATTCATGGTGATTGTTTCTTTCAAAATGTATTTTAACTAATTAAATTTTTGTTTAATGATATCCCAGCAGCAAAAAATATTGACATATGAATGTGAATGCTCAAAAATCCTAAAGATTTAGTGACATAGTATTATTATCAAAAGAGTATAATCTTCAAACATCCAGCTAGATGTTGTTCCAAATCACTGATCCAAAAGCAGACACAGAAACACTGTTACATATGAAACTGAAGTTTATTGTAATTAAAGAATGATCAATAGTCCACCGTAGCTGACTATTTGTAGGAGGCCAGGAGAAGAGGCTGGCAGAAGGTTCAGAAATGAGTTGGCTTGGAGAGCTAACTGCTCTAGTAATAAAAAGTTGACCTGAAGAACAGGAGACAAGTGTTACAAAAGAGCTAAACTGTTTAGAGATAAAAATGCAAAAGCTAGACTTTGGCCATTACACATGTACCACATGGGATACTGAACATGGAGTGAAGAGTCTCAGGTGTGCCAGTTCAGGAGTTGCCACAGCCAGTGCTCACACCACAGAGAGAAAGACAGCCAGGGTTGTTTCCAAGATATTTTCAAAAGAGTGTCACAGAATGGACTAAGAACAAGACATAGAGTCCATAGGAAATCAGAATAAATACAAAATTGGCACTGAAAACACAAAATTGGTATTGAAAACACTGGGCACAATTTTCAGGCTTGTGTCCTAATCCAGGTATATTATTTGAAAAGTGGGACTATTCTTTGGCACAATTTACTGCATACCCATCACACAATCTTCTAATAAATAATTTACTGGTGTATGTGTTTTTGTTTTTTTTTATTTGTATTTACTGCTTTAAATAAACATTGTTATTGACATACTGTTACAAATTAAAAAGGCCACCTGCAATCATTTCCCTCCACATGCCTGAGTGTATATCTGTGTCATTCAGGAGGCTCTGATCATGGCTAGCATGGAGCACCCGCACCTGGTCCGACTGCTCGGTGTCTGCTTGAGTCCCACAATCCAGCTGGTCACACAACTGATGCCTCATGGATGCCTGCTCGACTATGTCCACGAGCACAAAGACAACATTGGATCACAGCTATTGCTCAATTGGTGTGTCCAGATAGCCAAGGTAAGGGAAAAAAATCATCATTAGCTATTTAAGTACAACATACATGAATTTGCTAATATGGTTGATATATTTACATTCTGAGTGATGTTTGGTGATAAACCTAGTGCGTGGTTGAGTGGCATTCTGGTTAATTCATAAAGGATATTTATTGAATGCATGCTCGAGTTTGCTTTGGAATGTACTCTCTCACACAACAACTGTACTATTCTATTATGCCTCAACCAATAGAAGCCAAATGAATTATGACATAATTTCTAGACTGAGAAAAAATGTGTTTATGTTAGTCTGTAGCAGATAGCCGCAAGCCATAGACAACTGACTGGCGATTGGTAATGTGTGCTGGTGGATTCAGCAGCAGACACCGGCACCCCCGTTTCCTCGTCTCTCTGTAGAAGTGAAGTAAATAATTCAGTCTTACTTGACTTTTGTAGGGGAAGTGTTGAGTGCAGGGAACTCAGTGTTATAGGATCATGGATGTTGGAGTTCAGTACAAATTGTTGTAATTTTGTTGTCAGTATTAATAGCTGACAGATGTGTCATGTGTCATGTGAAAAAGTCACGTAAATAAGGTTTTCACAGAATTGTACAATCCTGTGAAAGTTTAAGTATACCTCTACTGCCTCACAGGAATTAAGAGGGTAAGTACGTAGCAGCCAGGTGCTGCTAATTAAGTGCTCTTGATTAACTGATTATCATCAACTTCAACCACCTTTATAAAAGCAGAGGTTTTGGCAGGTTGCTGGTCTGAAGCATTCAGGTTTGTGTCAACACAGTGTCACAATCTCCTCAGGAGTGGAAGGCCCAGCAAATTCACCCCACGATCAGATCATACAATGCTCAGAGAGATTGCAAAAAACCCATGAGCTAAATCTCAGACTCTACAGGCATCAGTTAGCATGTTAAGAGTTTGTAAAATTTGGAAAAAGTGGAAAAAGTATGACTTGTTTGGAAGGGTTGCCAAGAGAAACCTTTTTCTCCCTAAAAAGAAAATGGCAGCACTGCAGCTTAGGTTTGCAAAGTTGCATCTAAACAAACCACAGCTTCTAGAAAAATGTCCTTTGGACAGAGAGAACAAAGTGAAGATGTTTGGCCGTAATGCACAATGCCACGTTTGACCAAAAAAAACAAATACAGTATATCAGCACAAAAACTTCATATCAAGTGTCAAGCACGGTGGTGGAGGGGTGAGGATTTGGGCTTGTTTTGCAGCCACAGGACCTGGGCACTTTGCAGTCATTGAGTCGACCATGAACTCCTCTGTAGACCAGAGTAACCTAGAGTCAAATGTTTGACCAAAACCAGGTCAGGCAACAGGACATTGATCCCAAGCACAGCAGCAAATCTACAACAGAATGGCTGAAAAAAAAAATAAGAAGAAGAATGAAATGCTGTGGCAGGACCTTAAGAGAGCTGTGCATAAACAAATGGCCACAAACTTCAATGAACTGAAGAAACATTGAAAAGAAGAGCGGGGCAAAATTCCTCACAACAATCTGAGAGACTGATAAACTCATACAGAAAATGATTACTTCAAGTTGGTGCTGCTAAAGGTGGTTCTACAAGCTACTTAATCATGGGGTGTACTTAGTTTTTCATGGGACTGCAGAGTCCTATGAAAACTCTTTGTTTCTTATGGCTGCATTGATGGTCCCTGTTTTCCTATGTCTGTGACTAAGTCTCCAAATATGTTGCATTTCATGAATGGTTCATGAAATTGTCACACACACAGAGAAAAGTAATGGGTTAAAAAGCCAGGAAAATCAGAGTGAAAATGGCTTAGTAATCCCTGTGGTCCCAGATTTAATATCTTAGACAAATTTTTCAGTTGCTGTTTTTGGGTATATCAGAAGCAGGCAGTGCCCGAGTGAGTTGCCAAGGGAAAATATTAAACCATCAATTAAATTTGGGACACAGTTGTGATCATACCACATATAAAGTGCTTTTTATTTAATACAAAGGCGATCAGAGCTTTCATTAAGTCTTGCCATGCTGATGCTGACAAACCCCCATGCTGTGTAACACAAACATTTTCATGGTATGGAATTAATCACACAAATTACTTTGTCAAAAAAACAATGAGATAAGCTATATGTACATGAATAAATATATGCCTGCTCTGAACAGTTGTCAACATGGAGAGATTTATAATTCATAAAGGGTAGATATGATGATGTATTATTTACTGCTGTTTTGTGTTATAGTGTGTCTCATGTATATATTGTTTTGTGTTTTCAATATTTGGCCACCGCTCCTGGAGATACAAATAGCCGCCAGGGGCCATGGTTAATAAGGTGCCCACCCTTAGGTTGACACAAATTGTCCTTCATAAAGAATTTCTGTGAATAAGTCTCATAATAACTTCTGTCTAAACTTGAGTCTTGAAAATACACATTTTTCATTCTGTTTTTCGTCAGTGCATGCACTCTTGCTGTCCTAAATGGCTATTAAGGTTCTTGCAAGTGACAGGGTTCCATTCTGAGGTAACATCCCTGTGGTACTCCTTCTCAGTCAAGGCCATGATCACAGCCATAGATTATTAATGGAGTGATCTGTCATGAGAGCCATATTAATGAGCAAATTCATCAGAACTACCACATATGCAGGGTTATGATGCCCAGAATTTTCTTCCTTTTCTTCTTTTTTTTCTATTTTGTTTCCATGCTCTATTACTATGAATCATTTTCTTCTCCTAATGACTTCTTGTTTTTTGACTCTCCAAATTCAAAAACTCTCTTTCACATGTTGTAGTTGTAATGTTAGTAATTTAGAACTCAATAAGTTCTGACTACTACCAACTAAAAAAACTGATATGCCCCAGTTAGTAATGACACTGGCACACATTTCAGGTGTACTGTATATGTCTGCTGTTAAAATCTTCTTTAGTTTTTATACAGGAATAATTAGGTGTACAGATGCAAGACAGCTAAAATGAAATGTGAAGCATGAAGGTATTTAAGCAATGCAACATCACACAGTTTGCATATTGGCACATGCCATAGCTTATTATTTATTACTTTAACTTTCCAATGTGTTGTTTTAACTATGCTAGCAGAGTGGCTTGAGTGGTGTCTTCCAAACTGACATCTCAACAAGTATTGGACAGCAAGTACAGTTTGAATCCAGGCTGCGGTCTTCCTTTGTACACTTTGCATGTTCTCCCTGGGCTTGTTTGGGTTTTCTCAAGGTACTAAAGCTTCCTTGCACAGTCCAAAGACTGTTCACTTTTTCTCTAAAGTACCCCCACCTCTAAAAGTAAGACTGATTTAAAAAAAGAAAGAAAAAGTTAAGTTAAATCACAGATAATCATGGACTTCGTGTGCTATTATGAGTTTGACATTGAGTGAAAAAAAGTGAAATATCTGAAGGATTGCCATCAAACTTGGGACAGGCAGTAATTTACCCACTGGAGCATATTTCTATAAACCTGCTGAAGTTTCATCTAGCACAATTATCAGGTGAAAATTATCAGGTAAAAACCTCAAGCCCACAAACCACTAAGCTTATAAAAAACTCACATTGCCATTTATAATCCTTTTATCAGACTAAGACTGACAAGCTGGCAATGTCTATTCTAAGAAAAGATCCAGGAAATATTCCACGCATTCCAAATGCATTAAGCCTTTAGCTGAATTAAACTTTCTTTCAACTGCATCTTCCTGCTTCATTCTTTGTCATCTAAACTGAGTGCATCAGTTGAGCTGAATGTAAGCTGAGACAGACAGAACATACATTAACAATACTTAGAATCTGTTCTATCTGAAGTTAACAGACTTCATGTAAAAAGCACTGCTGATATTCTGGTTATTCCAGTTCTAAAGATATTATTTGTAAGGCACTGCAAGCTCCCTCCTATAAAACAAACCAGTCTGGAAGTTTTACCACAAATTATTCAAAAGAGAGTGAAAGCAAAATGATACCATAAGCTGCCATTGTACAAGCTGAACTAGGACAACCAGATCCCAAGAAATTAAATATGGGGCAAAGAGTAGGCTTTAGTCGGAGAGTGTGGCGTACCTTACTAATGGTTAGAGTTAATCTGAACTTTTGATATAGTGAACCTAAAAAATAAAACAAATATGAGGTTAACCTGTTAAACCCCAATGCCCCCAGTACCAGGGGCAAGAGGTGGAACATCTGGTTTCATGGGCTGTGCCGTCATTTAACTATAGACATGTGTGGTATCGACAGAAACATCAGAATCTCAGCTAAAAGCTCACAAAACCATTTCAGTGACCAGCAAACACAGCTAAAATAACAAACAATTAAAGAGCAGGTAAACAGATTCCACAAAAAGATGTTAACACACAGCGTGGATTCCCCCTTTCACCCGACAGCATGTACACGGACAAGCAACGTCTTTGTTGAAAGCACAGAAAACAAAGTTTCGTCACGCTCCAACCAAAATTTACTGAACCAGCAGCAAAAGAAGACCAAAATTACACTTCACATTTGAAAAGCATTCTCATGATTTCTGTCCTACCTTTGCTGTCTTGCTTTCACCAAGATAAAACCGCATTTCCTGCACAGCTCCATCTCCCAGTGTGCTTTAAGAGCAGTTTCCCATCAAAAATCGCTATTTTCTGCCTTATTCGCTTGTTTATTACGCATCAGTCTCCCGTTGTGACTGATTGTACAATCCTGTGAAAACCTTATTTACATGACTTTTTCACATGACACGTGACACATCTGTCAACTATTAATACTGACAACAAAATTATAACAATTTATAACAATCATCTTTGGGGTTCAGCAAGGATCTCTTGTTGAGACACATTTCTTGTCAGACTCATGGGTTCACCTTTTGTATATTGGGGCCAATCAAAATGTGGGATATTTTCTCAATATGTGGGAATTTAGGTAAAAATGCTGTGCAAACTCACATGAAGTGGGACACCTGCTTACACTATGTTGCGCTTTTTATACTCCCAGAAGTCAAATACTGGTGTTTTATCAAAGCAGCTAGTGTGCAAGTGACCCACACAAGGTGTCCTTTTGCATTTGGTTGGTTGCGGCAATAATGAGACTTTTCTCGCTCCCAACAAATCACAGTTGCTGGTTAAGCATCAGATTTAAGTGCTAGAGATAACTTATGCTACATCTGTAACAAGTCTGTCGAAAAGCTACTAGATACATTAAAATGTGATACAAAGTGTCAGTATGACACCATAGGTGGTTGTTGAGCTTGTGATTTTTTTGAACAGCTTTGTGTCCCACTGCTTATAAGACTTGTTTCACTATCATGTGTCATAGTGACAGCAATTCATCGCCACATTTTGGACAATGTCAGTTACGCTGTAGGAATACCTTATCGAGCCAAGCATTATAGTGGAAATTGTTTTCTGAATACACCACCAAACCTCTTCTGCTTCCTTCGTCAACATTGCTGGTCTGAGTTGCCTCCAAGTCAGTGATTGTGTGAATGTGTGCGTGCCTGTATGTGGTAAGAGGGCCGCACAGTGTGTATCACAGGGTCATATCTCAGTGTAAACCAGACTAAGCAAACATGCCTCTCTCCGACTCATTACATACATCCCCAGGGTTCCAATGAAAACTCAGTTCACTCATTTTCCCAGTCTACTTTGTCTATTCTCCCTCTCCTGTCTGTATTTATTTCAGTATGTGAATCTCCAATTTTTCTTTCTCTGCACCTCTCTCTGAGCACTGTAGAAAGAAGAATATACCCTAGGCTCCCGTGGATGGTTATTTTTGTTTGCAATCTTTTGTTGTTACAAATATTGGACTCTCTATTCTCCTGTCAGTAATAAGGCAGTGTTGACTCACCGTACGCAGATCTCTGTGATAAACTACCCACTGGCCGGTTGTTTTATTTTTCCCTTTGAGCCCACTTTGTAAAGCCATGTTTGTATAAACATAACTAGTGCTACTTGTTAATGCTTAAAGAGGTTGACGAAGATCTGTTATTGTTCTGTATGGCCTACTTTGTATGTGTTTAACATACATTAAGAATGTTAAGGCTATATAAAGGGATTATTATTATCAGTGGTGGTAGTAGTAGTAGTAGAAGTAGCAGCAGTATCAGTAGTAGTAGCAGTATTGCTTTTATTTATTTATTTATTTATCTTGATTTATTGCTGAGTAGTCATGATTAGAGTTAAACATTTATGCAAAAAAGTCCAGAATAATATTTATGCTGGGACAGAATTTTTCAAGGGCACCATCTACTTCAGGGCAGCTAAGATCTGCTCTTGTATTAATGTGAATGCCTTAATAAATTTAAATGACTGCAGCAGTGTTTTGTTTCTGGTTTTCCTTTCCTTTTGCAGCGATGGGTGTGTGTGTGTGTGTGTGTGTGTGTGTGTGTGTGTGTGTGTGTGTGTGTGTGTGTGTGTGAGATGGAGAGTG